>JABFOZ010000044.1:0-13341 GCA_022817625.1 Calliscelio sp. ZL-2020 | reverse complement strand
TTTCTTAATTTAGTCAAATTAGAATTGTTCTTAGTTTTGAGTTTATTTTCATTGTAAACAAAGAAGATTTATTTCATCTAAGTTATAATAGTTAGGATTTTTAACTTTTTACTTGGCTCTTGTAATGATAGTTATTTACAATTATTATTTGCATTATTATTATTTCCAATTTTTTATATGCATTGTTTATAACAATAAAAAAATATGTTGTAAAAATAAATATTAAAATTGTTGCAAAATTTCAATTATATGAAATTTGTGGTTAAAAAGTTATTTACAATTGTTTATATGCTTTGTTTATAACAATGAAATAAAAAATTATACATAATGATTTCTTGATAATCATTAAAAAATATTGCAACGTTTCAAGTATATGAAACTTGTTGTTAAAAAGTTATTTATAATTGTTTATATGCATTGTTTATAAAAATGCAATAAAATACTATGCATAAAGATCCCTTGATAGTCATTAAAAATTGTTGCAAAGTTTCAAGTATATGAAACTGATAGTTAAAAACATTTTTACAATTGTTTATGTGCATTGTTTATAACATTGCAATAAAAAATTATGCATA
Source organism: Calliscelio sp. ZL-2020 (assembly GCA_022817625.1). NCBI lineage: Eukaryota > Metazoa > Arthropoda > Insecta > Hymenoptera > Scelionidae > Calliscelio > Calliscelio sp. ZL-2020. The sequence continues at coordinate 12,766 of JABFOZ010000044.1, read as the reverse complement.
AAGATCCCTTGATAGTCATTAAAAATTGTTGCTAAGTTTCAAGTCTATGAAACTAATTGTTAAAAACTTTTTTACAATTGTTTATATGCATTGTTTATTACAATGTAATACAAAATTATGCATATGGATAACTTGCCAGTCATTAAAAATTGTTGCAAAAATTCAAATATATTAAACTTGTGGCTAAAAAGTTATTTAAAATTATTTATATGCATTGTTATTAACATTTTTATAGAAGTGGTTGAGATTTCAATATTTGCCCATTTTTGCAATTGGCTGCAAAAGTTTATGTATGTTATACATTTGGTTAATATTATTATTATTATTATTTGTTTATAATAATAGTTCTTTATAAATTTGGAAATATCGGGCGTGAGTTTAGGTAAATAATTTTTTCATTTTGTGGAGCATTTTTTATTCAAATGCTTTAGAATGTGCTGCCCTCTATCAGCAAACTTTTGAAAATCACATTTTTAGCTAGACTTCCGGTTGTCAGACGAAAAATCAGACAAAAAAGTTGTATCGCGGCAAACTTCAGGGATCAGACACAACAGATTTTCGAGAATGTCTACAAGCATGATGAAATAAAGGCACATGGATGATTTATAAGCCAAATGATGATTTTATCGGAAAGATAAAAATAAATAAAAAATTCTGATCAGATTCATATATCAGTTTGTTTTTAGTTTCAAGGAGAAAAACCGTCTAAAAGTTGCGGAATGAGGTTAAAAAGCCCAAACTCAAGAATATAGTGTCTGCGTCAGCTCCCGACTTTTAGCGCGAAATTTGAAAAAACTTTGGCTCGTCGGGTCGCTTCCGCGACCCTTGATATACTTCATTATTCATCAAAATATAATGAAGTATATGAACTGTTCTATGAATTGACTATATCAATTTCTCCTTCAATGATGTAGTAACTGTGGCATTGGAACTCATGACTCTAAGTTTTACCCAGAACTCAGTTTATATATATAAATAATTCAATTATTTGGTTTTTCTGATAATCACAGATATAAAAAGATTAACTTCTGGTGGTGATATAGATTTTTTTGTTGGGAATCTTACATGAAATCTCATGCGCCAAATCGGGACATGAGATCATATATAAGAACTTATGTACTTTATTTTCAATAGGATTCTATTATCATTTTCAAAAATGGAGTGTACTGTTAGGTCTTGAAATTCCAAAACTTATCAAAACTGCATTTTTGAACACGATATATATGTTCCGAAATTCCTATATTAAAATTCAAAATTCAAAAATACATATGCAAAAATAAAAATTCCAAATTAAAAAATTCTATTATACAAAATCGATAATATGTTAGTAGCAATATAAAAAACCCGGTTATGTAATGAGTTTGACAAAAATCATTTTAAATCTTCAAATTTTTGGTCGGCCATTTGGAATATGATCATTTGGATTTTGAAAATATCACATGAAATTTTTTTTTAAGCGACCCCACAAATCCTTATACACAGAATTCAAAAGAAAGGTTCGTCATTTTCGACTAAGACTCACCATTTGCTACAAAAGCTACACTTGAAAGGATACTCTGTAATAACAACCTAAGTCGATATAAGGGGTTCATTCAAAGAATGTGAAATTTTTTTGAAAATATATATTAGTAAAATCATTGATATAATAATGTTACAATTATATTGGTTTATTTTACAATGTATGAGTCCATCATTTTAGCCGTTGCAGCATAATAGCTAGCCCAGAAAAAACTTGAATTATCGCGGTAGATGCTTATCAATGGAAATACCGCATATATGACAATAATGAAAGAAATATGAACCAAATATGGACTAAATATACACCATATTTGGACAATATATGAACCATATATGGACTATGTATATTAGTATAAAATTGAACTACTTGATTTATCTTTAGTATGAAAAGAAACAATATTTATAAATGTTAAATAATTTAAAATAATTATCCTGCTAGCCAGCGTCTTTGTAAACGATTTACATAATGTTAAGATAAAGATGCCTCCTCATTGTGCAGTCTTGTTTACACGTGTTGCGAGTTTTCAAGAGTTCTCAATGAAACAAATCTATTGGGAATTGTTGGTAATAATGAGACCAAAATTTCCGAAAAGAGTTGAGAGTTTGCGGAATTATGTTAAATGTGCTGAAACGTGATTGTATCAAGTGACATAATGTCTTTAAGTAGTTTACGTAGCTCAGTGGTGAGGACACTGGACTGATAGTTTTGAGTACGCAAATTCAATACCTCATGTTCTCAAGTATTTTTTCTTCTATTACTTTTTTATCGATAGGACATATCAATTGTGATTTTTTGTAATTTCAGTTGAGAAATAACTAAAAAATATATTACGAAAAAATAAGTCTTAATTAAATCAGACCTGTGAAAAATATAATTACGAAACTTCCCAATTAAATTTTAAACATTTTTTCGGAAAGATTGGTTGCACTATTACCAACCAAATTGTCAATAGATTAGTTTCATTTCATAGATTTTTAGATTTGAAAAAGCCTACTTCCACGTTATGTATTAAGAAAAATATATGTTTATAAAGAACAGGCAATTACTTAAATATTTTTATTCCAACGAATGCATTAGTCAATTTCATATCATATCTGCTTGGAATAAAAGTATTTCCAGTTGCATTATAAACAAAGTATTTTTTGCAGTGTACGTGAATTATGTTAATAAATCTGTACAATGAGGAACTTCCAAGTAACCAGAAACGCATTAAATTATATTGAAATGCTATAACATTTGAATCAAGGTTTTTTCAAAGATAAAAGGCGGATTCAGATGTTTGAATATGAATCTTTTTCAATATACTTTCATTTTGTTAATTTGTGTTTGCGGATTAAAAATTTTACATTATGAAAAATGGAAATGCGAGAAAGAAATTTGAATATGTTTATTCGGATAGAAAAGTAATGTCGTGTTTAAGTAATTTCAGTAAAACATTTTTAATACAGTTTGCGTCGGATTCGAAATGTATGTTATGAACAATGAAATATAAATTAAATGAATATAATAATTTAATATATTTTTCTGGTTATATATGCTCAACAAAATCAAAACCGAGATTCAAATGCATGTGACATGCCAATCTGCTGTAATGAGTTCACGGCTATTGGGTCGGTTTACAAAAAAAATACATAAGTCTAGCTAGCTTGGTATTATTTGGATAATTATATAATTTTCAGGATATTAAAATTAATCGAAAAAAGGTTATGGTATCATCCATTTTGTAAATTTCTACTGAATTATTATTATTATTTAGTTTTTTCACTTGTAATGATGAAAACTATGTTGTTTTCGAATTCAGAAGAGAAACATTTAGAAATCTGGGAATTAAATTTCCCATCTTTCTCAGACACATTATAATAATAACAATAATAATCATAATAATAATATTTTTAATTATTTTAATTTGATCTCATAAAATGACGACCGTTTATGTAAGTTCATCCTGATAACACACAAACATACATAGATTTTATGTAAATTTTACACTATTCAGTGTCCGCAGATTTTCATAATAATTTCGTTAATGCATTAGTAAAAAACATTTTAATGAAATTTTATGCAAAATTTATGCTAACATTTCGCTAACAGTTTTCGTACTTATCTACGAAAAATGATTAAAAATTAGGCGTAGAAATGTTAATAGGATGTCAAAAATAAATACGAAGTAAGAGCCGTTACTTTATCAAAATTTGTATTTGATTTCACATATGAATAAATTATTATAATATGAACACATGGAAATTTAATAAATTATTTTTCATTTATGTTAAAATAATGTTAACTTAAAGAAATTTGAATTTATCATGATATAAAAAAAATATCTTATTTACATTTTTTAAAAACCTTTTTCTGCTTCTTTTGTATTTAATTTTGTACAACATATTACATTAAAGTTAATTTCACATGTTAAAATTACATTGAATTAACGCTATTTAAACATTTGTCATTAACGTTAAATTGACATAAAATGTGCTAACATAGAATCATGAAATATACGCAATTTTAACGTATTTTTGTCGTGATTAACATTAAAACTTAATATTTTAATTTACCCTGATAGCCAGAGTTTATGTAAACGATTTACATAAAATTTACATAATTTTAGATTACATATAAAAAGAATACTTTAAGAAATTCCTGTTAATTACGTAAATTTTATGTAAATTTGTTGTAAATAATGTATGTAAACGATTTACATAAATGATGCAGGACAATGCTGAAATACCCCTGTAAACACAACTGCCCTGTAAACACACTTTGATCAAATTTTGATCAAAGTTTACGCAAATCATTTGATCAAACTTTGCATTGTCCGGTGTTCGCAAATTTGCTCAAACTTTGATCAAAGTATTTTTTGTATTTATTTATTAATAAAACGAAATGTTAAAATGTACAGTGATATTCTTTATTAATTATAATAATAATCATTATTTCTCATCATTTTATGATAAAATATAAATGTAATGATATTATTAGTTTTTAAATGATCTCAAACCTACGTATTCATGATTCTTTTCTTTGTTATCAAAAGACGTAGAAAAAGATGAACAATGATGAAAAGTAGAAAGTTCAAATACTAACAATTCACTAAAAAATATTTTCAAATCAGCGAACACTGAAAATTTATTAGAATTTTTTTTCTATGTATTTATTTATAACCTATATGAATATCTGTCAAATTGTCTAATCACTATAAACACGTTGAGTTTTCTCTTTTCATCTCATATGATAATAAGGATGAGCTTACATGTAAATAGTCACAAAAATAGTAATTCATAATGTGCTTATTATATTGATATTTATCAACATAAAATTATTAAAAATCATACTTATTATTGTAATAAATATGAACAATAAGTTTTCACACTGATATTCTAAAAGGAATAAATATAAAAAAATTTGATCAAACTTTGAGCAAATTTGCGGACACCGCACAATGCAAAATTTGATCAAATCATTTGCGTGCAGCTGTGTTTACGGGGTGCACGCAAATGATTTAAATATTAAATATTGTGTAAATATTGGGTGCTATTAGGGTAGTAACTTAAAAAAAACAAAAACTAACAAAAGTAAGTAAACTAACAAAACTAACAAAACTAACAAAACTAAGTAGTAACAAAACTAAGAAGAAAAATTAGTTCCAATTACAATTTCAAATTATTAAAATACATACATATTACGGAAAATTATAATTTATTTACTTTTTGTGTGTACTTTAAATAAATTATTTCATTTTCAATGATGTAAAATATATACATATTATGATTTGCTTTACTTGCCTTTTTTTTTGAAAATAATTGAAATAACAAAATTAACATTCGATTAATATAAATCTTATTTCAAACTTAAATTATGGAAACTTCGCAAACATATTATTTGTTTCTGTCCTAGTAACTAACAAAACTGAGTAAACTAACAAAACTAAGAAGAAAAATTAGTTCCAATTATATATATAATATAATATAATATATGTTTTAATAAATACATATTATGATTTGCTTTACTTTACTTATTTTTCTGAAAATAATTGAAATAACAAAATTAATATTTGATTAGTATAAATCTTATTTAAATCTTAAATTATCGAAATACATTTATGTATATAATGTAATGCAGATACCCTAATAGCAATCAATATTTACACAGTATTTAATAAATATTTATTTTCCTCATTATAAATATTTAATACATATATATCAATACATAAAAATGTTGTATACATATTTCTTAAATATTATATACATATCTAATGTTCAAACGAAAAATTATTTATATAATATTTTTTTTATACATATTTTAACAATATTTAGTAATTTCAAATTTTGTGAAAATTTTCTCAGTTTTTTTTGGAAATTTTTTATTTTTTTGTATACCAACAAATGCAGTATAAAAATTAAAAAAAATGTTTTAATCTAAAATATTTATTAAATGTATAAATAATTATTCTATACATATATATATCGTCACCCCAGTGGAAGAACATGCAATCTCAGTCATCGATTGAAAAACATGCAATCTCAATCGTTGATTGAAAAACATGCAATCTCGGAGACGTTTTTATTTTGCTCGAATTTAAGTTGGCAACATTAGCGCTCGAATTAAAATTTTATAAATTTTGAAAAGAACAAAATAATGCGACAATTAATTAATCAAATATAATTATTAGAAGATTACTTGTAATTGATTCATATTTTGATTTTCATATTTGTATATTATTTTTGTGTTTATATTACACTTACTTTTTATAAATATTAATAAATGGCCATTAATATTTATTTAGTGTATTAATATTTCATTAATTACTTGTCGCATTATTTTGTTCTATTCAAAATTGATAAAATTTTAATTCAGGCGCTAATGTTGCCAAATTAAATTCGAGCAAAATAAAAACGTCTCCGAGATTGCATGTTTTTCAATCGATGACTGAGATTGCATGTTCTTCCACTGGGGTGACGAAATGATGTTTTATTCATAGCAATTATATTGTAAACAAACTAATTATTATATTTATTTTGAAAAATAACATACTAATAATTATAACAAAACTAAGTTTTAAAATACTTACGACGAATTAAATTAACCAATTACACAATTTTTAAATTAATCGAATTCACAAAATGGTACAATTACATAATATCTCGAAATATCCGCGAAGATAAATGACTTGTACGAAGGAGTTTGTTGTTTTAAAAAAGTATTGTTGCACGTCTGTTACAGAATTGTTTTGGAATAAGACCGTGCGTGGAATTTATATGTTATTATATTATTACTCTATTATCATATATCTTGAGGCTTATTTAAATTTGTATACAATATGTAATTTTATATACGTAAGTACATTGCAATTACCGTAATGTACATTTACGCTAGCAGTAAGAAATTATTTTTATAATGTTTTAATCATTAATATATTTTTAAAAATACTTAAATGTCGTTTTTTTGTTTATTATAATATACATTATTCCATAATTAATAATTGCAGCTTATTTTGGCACGTAATCATGAAGAAACGAATAATAGGTACCCGGGTACCTTGTCCGGTATTAGAAGGTGTTTTTTTTCTCAGTCACTTAAAGGTTAATTAACCAGCTGCAACTGAGGGATTAATTTTGTGACACTTATATAAATTCATTTCGTCAATGTGATTATTGTATTTCCATTTTTAATAAGAATACATAATAAGTTTCACAAATATAATATTAATCCCAGCAAACGGGAATGTTTTAAGCGGTTTTAGTTCAAACATTTGAATATTGGTGTGGAATGCACAAATCGGTATTAAAAAGTTTTTAAAATCGTAAAAAATAAGATGATGAAGAAAAAACCTGCATGAGAAACTCGAACCCGCGCCCCCAAAATGGTGGGTCAACACTCCTACCACTACACCATAGAAGACTCATAAAGATAAAGTCAATTTTAATTGATTCACTTACCTTCCCAAATTATCAACATCGTAAGAAATAAATTATCTTAATCAAATGAATATAAATATCATCGATGCTTATTACATTAAAAATACGAAATGCAATTGCAAATTATTAAAAACATATCATTAAATAATAGTAAAATAAAAATCAGATACTTTTCTTAGGTTCCCTGATAGCCAAAACTATATAAAGTTTATACAACATTTTTATGTAAATGATTTATATAAACGATTTACATAAAATTTACATCAAGGTATTTCCGCATTGTCCTGCATAATTTATGTAAATCGTTTACATAAATTATTTACAAGAAATTTACATAATAACCGGGAATTTCTTAAAGTATTCTTTTTATATGTAATCTGAAATTATGTAAATTTTATGTAAATTTTGTGTAAACAATTTATGTAAATTATGCAGGACAATGAGGAAGTACCTTGATGTAAATTTTATGTAAATCGTTTACATAAACTCTGGCTATCAGGGTTATTTAATTATTTATTAAATTGATATTTAATTAAACATATACTTATCCATATCTTTTTATGTTAAATCATTGATTTTTTTTCTATAATTATTCGAATAAATGCGACTTTCATATAACAAGTGTTAATTTACATTGCTTTTGAGAGGTTACAATATATCCCCAGCAAACAGAAACCTATAAAACCTATAGAAACCGATAGACATTATTTTACAATAATGTGGCTTTTTAGCATTTATGATAACTTGTTCATCATTTCTATCGGTTAACTTCTATTTAAGCAAATGTATCGTTTGAAACCGATAGACATTTGTTTATTGTAAATTATTGAAAAGTACTGGTTATTAAATTCAAAATTAATGGAAAATTATTAAGATTTGTATGTGTTAATGTCGAATTAAAAATAAAAAATTTTAGAAAACGTCAAAATTAATTGAAGAGTAATATTTGCATAACTAAAATTATTTTTATAAATGTATCGGTTATAACCAATTCATATTTCATAATACATAATTCGAGATTATACAATCTGTGGATTTAACGGTTCTAGCCGATAAATGTATAAAATTAACCTCATTTATGCAATTATTACTATTCAATTAATTTTGACGTTTTCTAACATTTTCTGTTTTCAAATCGACATTCAAACAAATCTTCATAATCTTCCATTATTTCTGGATTTAATAACCAGTACTTTTCAGTAATTGTGAACAAACAAATGTCTATCAGTTTCAAACGATACATTTGCTTAAATAAAAGTTAACCGATAGAAATGATAAACATATTATCGTAAAATGTTAAAAAACCACATTATTCTAAAATAATGTCTATCGGTTTCTATAGGTTTCTGTTTGCTGGGTTTAGAAAAGTATTAAAATGTTTACATCCGAATCAAATTTTATACTTTTTAATACACTAGATACTTTACGCGCTACGCGCGTCAATTTGATTTTAATAATAATTCTTTTGCATTTATTCGATATGGTTCAAAGAAAAAATGGTTGATCTTGTATCTCTGTCTTTCTAATTGGTATTATGAAAGACAAAATTAGCCCTATCAAAAAATATCAAACATAGCACCAATATCGGAAAGACCAATTGAAAGGTTTATGGGGATTAACATTTTAAAGGATTGTAATAATAGCTTAAAGATAGAATTCTCGGAAAAATCACGTATTGTATAGGGCATTTTTTTGGTCAATTATACCCTTTTATAAAGGAATTCTAGGGCACCTTTTAGAATGAAAGCAATTAACCATAGCTGCAGCTAAGGGATTAATTCTGTGATACTTATATCCCTGATAGCCAAAATTATATAAAATTTACGTAATTTTTATGTAAACGATTTATGTAAACGATTTACGTAAAATTTACATCAAGATGTGTCCTCATTGTCATGCAAAATTTATGTAAATCGCTTACATAAATTACTTACGTAAAATTTATATAAAATTTACATAATTATCGGGAATTTCTTAAATCATTCTTTTTATACATATTCTGTAATTATGTAAATTGTATGTAAATTTTACGTAAATAATTTATGTAAACAATTTACGTAAATTTTGCAGGACAATAAGGACACATCTTGATGTAAATTTTACGTAAATCGTTTACATACACTCTGGTTATCAGGGATAATTTCATTTCGTTAATGTGATTATTGGGCATTTCCTATTTTAATACCCGTGTTAAAGTTTCCGGATAAATATTATTTTCCCGGAATTAACCGTAATTTCGCAACGTAAATTTCCGAAATCAGTAACGATTTCCGGGTTAAAAATTATAGTTTACGGATAATTACGAATAAAACTGAAGATAGAGGTTAGGTTTGATAGAGTGCACAAAATGACTACAACATTCGGCAAAGAATAATTTTATTTATTTAAAATAAATAATACCGAAAATATCTTCGAACAAATATTAACACTGACATACTAATGACAATTACAACACATGTTACTTGTTATTTAAAAACTATAAACAATATACGAAACGCATTGTCATTTACTCATATCCTTTTTATAAATGCAGTTCTGTTAGGTTCTAAAATGTGAGAACTATTGTTATCTTTGTCATTGGCGTTAAATAATGACAAAGACAACTATAGTTCTAGATTTTCAGAATTTCTAGAACTATAGTTGTACTTTTCTGGTTAAATAGGATTAGTAACGGATGGAGATATTCTCCGAGAGCGAGACACGGTCAATCGAGTATGCTATTAATTTACCTTAAAATATTTTAAAAAGTCCAGTGGGATATTGTTTTCTTTGAAAAAGTCTTGTTGGAATTTGTCCTATTTGAAAAAGTCCAGTGGGATATTGTCTTGTTTGAAAAAGTCTTGTTGGAATTTGTCCTATTTGAAAAAGTCCAGTAGGAAATTGTCTTGTTGGAATTTGTCCTATTTGAAAAAGTCCAGTGGGAAATTGTCTTGTTTGAAAAAGTCTTGTTGGAATTTGTCCTATTTGAAAAAGTCGTGTTGGAAATTGTCCCGTTTGAAAAAGTCTTGTTGGAATTTGTCCTGTTTGAAAAAGTCTTGGGGATGATTCGGTCCCTGCCGAAAAATTTGTTACGACTATATTTCGTAGTTAATCAAAAACGAACTATAATGTACAGTTAACCTAAATCTAGTTCTGCTGACTATAGTTTATAGTTGTACCAATTATATTTATGATTGTCACAACTAAAAAGCCGTAACAAATCAACTTTAGTTCGCTGGAGTACACATATTTTTCTCAGTATAGAATTTTCTATTATGAATTCTTATAATTCCCGATGCAAATTTGACAAGGGCGTTTCTTACAACGTTGCGAGTACAGATATACAACGTTGAATCAACCTTCAAATGTTTAGCATGATCGATTCAAGAAAACATGGATAACTCACTACATAATAACTGGAATGGGCATTGTGTGCATTTTTTAGGCTGAAGATTAGAACCCAAATAAGGAAAAAAAGTTGAAGTCAAGTTTAGTTGAAATTACTTACATTCATTGATGTTGAACCACTGAATGTATGTAACGGATTATATATTATTTACAAATATTTGAATGAAATGATACATTCCAAAAATAAGTGTCTTATATGAAGACAATTTGATATTTTGTCGTGTATTTTCTCAGAACAATTTTTTTATTCTAAGACATTTTATGTGTCTTTTTCACAAAAATGACGCTTTGAAGATACTTATTTTTCCAATGTATTCAGTTATTCGAATAAAATATGCCAATAATAATGAACAACATTTCTAGGCGCCGACCATTTAGAAATTGATTATTTCGTAACATGGGTTTTCCATAAACAAAATAGCCCATTATGAAATGCCAGTTCTTCCACCCAAACGCCGATATAGACTAGTAGAAGTTATGACTATTTAAAATTGCTTGCAAGCCATTGTACTTTTCATAAGTAATATAAATGTAAGTTAATTTTTCATTTACATTTGTATAGACAAAGTATATGAGCATGTCTCTCGCAAAACTTTATATGCAGAAATGAAAAAAATTTTTTAACAAAAATCGAAATAAATGGAATTTTATGAATAAAATACGTTCTCTTATGATAATACTAACATTTGCAAACATTGTATAACATTCTTATCATATTTTGTAACTTTGTTATCAACACGAGACTTACAGCCACTTTTGCACATTTTTAGCTTTGTATCTTTTTAGTATAGTCAAAACAAAAACTATAGTCAAATTTATATAATATTCTTTGGTTAATAACTTAACCCACTTAGTCATACATTTTTCTAAAAAAAGACATTGTTTTTTGTCAAACTCGGTTTAACACTTTAACGCTGCTAGCTCCCCCTACCAGATTCAATATCGCTGACATTTACAATGACACTATTATGGCAACACAATTCAGAAGAAAAAGACAAAGATAGTTCACTGATATAATCAAGCTCGTGCTGATTCGTGCTTTAGCGTCTTTAAAGTGATATGTTATAAGGATAATTTTGGAAGCTGAATACGAATGTGAAATTTGACTGCATATTCAGATTCAACGACCTGAAAAATTCCGGACTACCAACTTTCATGGAAAATATTACTTTCTTTGATTATAAAAACCGGTCAAAGTTAAGTGTATCATTTTTTAATACATCATAATTTAAAGAGTTAAGCAAATTTCAGTTAAATATTTCTGAAATAAATAATTTCATGACTTTATATGCCTTCAAAGTATGATAAAAAATATCATATTTATTCCACTTTTTTCTAGTAGTTTCGGTCTGATTTTGTAATCTGAAATATAAATCCGTTCATACGAATCGACTATGATGAAGCATATAAGTTCAATTCTCCGTTTTACGACAGTCGATAATACGAGTGATCATATAACGTCTTGCAAAGGAAGTTTAGGTATTGAAAAGCTTTATGAGGTCAACAATTATTTTCCATGTTGTGAACATTCTTTAATTACCTAGACGTAAAAGTGTACACAATTACGTAAAATTATGCTCATTTCATAATATGATTCATTATAAAAGCTATAACCATTTCACGATAGGTTGTAACATATTTCTGTTGTTCAAAATGAAATAGATTTAAAATATAGAGAAATGAAGTAAGAAAACTATTTTGATATCATCAGTGAAGACTGATGATATCAACTCATCTCATTTTATCTTTAAAAATTAACCATCACAACTTACGAAATTTTTCAGAGAACTGCAAGTGGAAATCAATACATATTTTTAAATAATAAAAGCATTTCTATTCATTAATATGTGCTGCAATTGGTACACTTTTCATTATTCTAAATTACATGCTAAAAATTCATTTTATTTCTCATAATACAACTCGTTTCCGATTAATTTCCAACTCG
>JABFOZ010000043.1:0-13684 GCA_022817625.1 Calliscelio sp. ZL-2020 | reverse complement strand
CAAATTTCCATATAGGGGAGACAGGCAAAACCTATTCGTTGTATATTCGTTGTATAGGCAAAACCTATACAACGAAAAAGTCTAAAAAAATAGACGAATCATATCTTCTCGACCGACTACCTTGATTCGTCTATTTTTTTAGATTTTTTCGTTATATGGGTATCGAAAAATCGTCAATGTTAAACTGTAGGACTGTTAAACTGTTGGTTAGTCTCCCATATGCACTGAGAAAATGTGCATATAATATAAAAGTAGAAAATGTGAAATATAAAAAAAAAGGTTGCTCGAACTGCGCCATAATTTAAAATGTCATTAAGAAAAAGTTTACTTGAACTGCGCCGCTAATTTAAAAATTATTAAAATAAATGTGATTCAAATTATACTTAAATAAATCATGTTTAAAATAATTAGATAAAATACTAAACACAATACTTTCCCTCTCACTTTAACAGACCAAGAAATAATTTTTTGAGCCAAGAAAGAAACTGATTTAATATATAATCAAGAAATTTCCAAAAAAAACAACTGTCAAGTTTTCTTTAAGTTTTCTTTATCTTTTTTATATATTAACACAGATAATGTAGATACGCATAAAAAAAATAATTTTCAGTTTTTGAACAAGGAAAAACTAAAAACAGATTTTTGTTGCGATACTAATCATATTTATTAATTAAATGCAAATGTTAAATTATATTAATCATAATTAAAAATTCTCTAAGTGCGTCTGAAAACTTTTTCTTCCGTCTTTTCTTCCAATTCATATGTAATATTGTGTTCCTTAAGGAAAGCGACAACTGGTTCCAGGACGTGCTCCTGCACTCTGAATTGTGCTAAAGCAATATCGTATTCTATAGCCATCATAATGCTAATGATTTGAAATGCAGGATCATCTTTATATTTGTTTGTCAATTCTGTATATTCCTTAACATTATTGAAAGTCACATAAATACGGAATTCCCTGAAGCAAATTAATATTAAATTAATAATGATGAATTTTAACACATTTTAAATAAACATACCTTTTTATTTTATTTTCAACAAAATAAAATACAATATAATTCAAAATTATTATAAAAATAGATAAAGAATATTAAATATTTGGTTCAGGACTGAAAATATATGACATATTAAATTGAGTGCGTTCGATATATAAATGAAATATAATAAGTTTTTTTTGAACAAATAAATCATTTTTTATAATTGAATTAAACTTGCAGTGCGGTTTAATTTAATTTAATTATATAAAATAAAAAAAAATCCGGGGTTAATGGTCTAGGAACATTTGCTGTGCAATGAGACTCTACTGTTAACTAGAAAAATTAAAGCAATTCTGTACATGTCCCATACGTGTGCATGATCAACCTAAATTCAATGAATTTTATTGCCGTGCATAAAATTGTATATATTGAAATAAGGTGTGCACGTGTGCGTTCGACAAGGTGGAAAAGCTTGATTTTTCGTTTCGAATCAAAAGATATTGCTGTGCATATTTTTTTGGTTCAGAAACACGAAACCGTACTTAATATTTTTTAAATATTATCTGGTATAGAGAAAAAATTAAAATTCAGAATTCCTATTAAAGGGAGATTTTTTATAAAATTGACTAATAGTATGTTTCACAATCCCGGATTAGATGGCCAATAAGTCGCAATATGACGAAATACTGACGAAAATTGTTGATTATGGTTCTGACAGTGACGTCAGTTTTGGAAACAATGAGCTAGAGAAAGAAGATCTTACGGTTGCGAAAGATTATTTTCATTTAAGAGGTATCGTATTTTTTATAGAGAAATACAATTGTGGAAATTAATTTATTATATTATTTGAGTTAGAATTACTGAAATTAGTTGTGTTTTTACTTTAATCAGAAGACATTAAAGAAATTTCTAGAGATTTAGAGAAAACATTAGAGCTTCAATTTTTAACATTGAGATTAAAAAGATGTAGAGTTAGAGAAATTTCAGTATATTAGAGTTGGATGGTCAGGCCTGACAACAAAATTTTTTAGAGAAATCCAGGTACTAATATAATTAAATTATTCCATAGACATTAAAGAGAACATGGAAGCAAAAGAGAAAATGGAATCAGCAGGTGTTAACAACAAACCGGGCTGTCGTAAATGAGGGCCAATAATTATTGAAGATACAAATGTACAAAAGAATACTCTGCCACCCAGAAATGAATTGTCAAACTCTGCTTTAGAAGACCAACTAAAGCGCTTTGAAACGGTCATAGAGAAAAACGAGCAATTGATGATCATTTGTAATAACATAATGAGTAACGCAGTTAGAATAGCTGAAGCAAATGCGGAAGCTGAGAAAACAAAACTAAAGAGATTAGAGATGTCTAGAGCCATGTCTGCAACAAACAGTTTGCAGAATAAAGATAAACAAAGTTGTGAATAAATTCTAGAGAAAACAATAGTTAACAACAATAAAATCATTGCGTCAACTTCCGATGACAGATATGGTAACACCCAAATCATGATTAAAAGGGAATATAAATTGACCCAAAAATTTAATTTTGATTTGTGAATGGACTATCTGAAATCAGAATTAATGACTAACGATTTGATAGACGTAATTGATTCAGATTTTAAAAGTCCAGAAAATTTAAATGAATCCCAAATAAACAAGAGAAAAAGAATTGTTCGTGATGTAATAATTAATCATATCGATCAATTATATCACAAAAGAATTCTTTACATTAATGATCCTAAAGAAATCATAACAAAATTAAAGAGTTATAAGAAGAGTGAAACGAATGTGACACCTTCTTCTATTAGAGCACAACTTTACCAGATTAAGATGAAAAACAATGAAAAAGTTTACGATTTTATTGAAAGATTTGAAGCCATCCTTAGAAAACAAGATACTTGTGAAGATGGAATGGCTCTTACAGAGCAAGAAAAGCGTGCTGCTTTCTATCAGGCTGTAACACCTGTTATGCCTGATGTGAGAAATGCCGATTTAATCACAAGAAGGACTATTTCGAAAGAAATGAGTTTAGACGAAATAAAATCTTTCATGTTCCAACTAGAAGCAGAAAAGAAAAATCAGTTAACAGAAGAGATAGCTGCAAAAAGAATATCAAAACCAGCTCAAAATAATAAATCAGAGGACAAATGTCACAGATGCAATAAAAGTGGACATTGGGCAAAAGGTTGTTTTCTAAAAGATACCAATAAATGGTATTGCTATTCTTGTCAGGGTATTCGAGAACATAAAGGTTATAATTGTCCAAATGCACAAAGTCAAAATCAAAATAATAGATTTTATAACAAAAATGCTCAGAGACCGAATCAAGGCGGCTTTAATAAGGTCAATAGAGGCAGAGTTAACAAAAGAGGTAGCTATCAGAAAAATGGTAGATATAACCCAGCATTGAGATGGGCGGCAGAGCAATATACTAGTACAGATAATGAGAAACAACAAGAGAACTTAGGTAAGATAAACTATTTAGAGAATGTATCATATCCTAAAGAATATGTACAGTTTATTGCTGACTCAGGTGCAACTGAGCACATTGTGAATAAGTCTATGATCTTAACCGATTTTCAAACGTGTGAAAATGGAATAATTAAATGTGCAAATAAAAATGACTTTGCAAACATTATAATTGATGGTAAAGGTAACCTTCAGGTGAAGTGTGGGGATGATGATTATGGAGAAATCTTAAATTTCTCAGATGTAATTGTCGCTAAAGATGTATCAGAGAACTTATTATCATTGAGAAAATTAGTAGATGCAGGACTTAAAATTCACTTAGATGATCAAAGATTTATAGTTTATAATAAATCACAAGAGAAAATAATTTTCGAAGGAACCTATGAGAAACCAAATTGGATTGTTAGATTCGAAGTACAAAACAACAATCTGAAAACAAAACCTGTAAAAACTATAGCTGCAAAGCGAGAATAATTACGTTAGAAGAGAATTTTGAACAATCACAGACTAAAATGTATAATACAGAGTTATTAACTTCGGCGGGAGTCAGTAACGAGTTGAGCAATTTTAGTTCTGCGATTGGGAGGGAGAATAAAGAGGAACTTGTAGATGTAAACGAGAATCATAAAACTACTCAGAAAATTGTAATAGAATTGGATAAAAGTTCACTATCTAGAGAAATGATTAACATCAATAACTTAGAGTCATTAGAGGTAATAGAAAAAATGATGGTTAAAAATCCACTCAATGATAAGCAGCAAAATAGAGATAAATTGAATGAAGCAACGGTATGGCACGTTAGATTAGGACATGCATCCTTAAGTTACTTAAAAGAATTACAGAAAAGAGAAAAGAGATTAGAGAATATAAAATTTGACAATTCAATATTAGATTGTGAAATCTGTATAATGTCAAAAATGGATAAATTGCCATTTAAAGAGTCAAGAAATAGAGCACAAAGACCACTTCAGATAATTCACACTGATATAATGGGTCCAATCAAACCAACTTCGTATCCGGGGCAAAAGAAGTTCATCATTGTATTTATTGATGATTACTCAAGATTGGCTAAAGCATATTCTCTAAAATCGAAAGACGAAGCAGGTAATGCATTAGACAACTATTTGATTTCAGCAAGAAACCTACTCGGGAAAGATGAAAAAGTATGCTATATTCGATCAGATCAAGGAACTGAATTTACAGGAGGTAAATTCATCGAAATCCTAAAATGAGAAAATATAGATACTGATTTATCTCCACCTTACACTCCAGAACACAATGGAGTGGCTGAAAGGTTTAATAAAACAATTCAAAGAAAAATTAGAGCATTTATGTTTGACTCTGAATTACTAAAAAGTATGTGGGAATTAGCAGTTGATGCTGCAGTTCATGCGTGTAACAGAACCCCTCACAAAAGTATTGAATATAATACTCCATTAAAAAGATTCGCACCAAGTGCTAGTTGTTACTTTGAGCAAATAAAGAGGTTTGGGTGTGTTGGGTATGTTAAACTTCCAAAGTCAAACTCAAAATTTGATACTAGAGCAATTAAAGCCGTTTTGGTCGGCTACAAGCCAACAAGCTATATTCTTTGGCATCCCAATACAAGAAAATTCATAGAATCTCGACACGTCAGATTCAATGAAAAGCTTACATATAAAGAAGTTTATAAAAGTGAAATTAGAGAAAACACGCATGTTCAAGGAACAACAGATAATAAAGAGAAGAACGATTGGAATTGGTTAAAAGAAATTAAGAGTGATGAAGAAACAGAAAATTTGACAAACTTAGAGAAAGAGAAAGTTGAAGCCAAGAAAAGAGGAAGGCCAAGGAAACAATCAAAAGAAAAATATAAAGAGACTGTGGATTTGATGCAGAAAAGAAATATGTATCCAACTAGAGAAAACACAAAAAGAAAATTAGAATCAGATGAACAAAATGTTCAAATCAAAACGGCAAAACAAGTAGAGGATGTGAGCTTTGCAAGATATGCCAATAAATCTTGTACATTCTCTAAAGATGAAGATGAACTTGCATATATAGTGATTGCTTCAGTTAACAAGGATCCATCTTGTTACGAAGAAGCAATGATGCAAAATGATAAAGAGAATTGGAAAAGCGCTATAAAAGACGAATTAGAGTCAATGAAAATTAACAATGTTTGGGAAATTACAAGTAGACCCAAGAATACAGTTGATGGACATAGACCAAACATCATAGATTCCAAATGGGTCTTCAAGAAGAAATTAGAAGCTGATGGTTCGATAAGATTTAGAGCCAGACTAGTAACAAGAGGTTTTAAAGATAAAAATACTTATGATTTAAAAGA
This sequence comes from Calliscelio sp. ZL-2020, assembly GCA_022817625.1. Classification (NCBI taxonomy): domain Eukaryota; kingdom Metazoa; phylum Arthropoda; class Insecta; order Hymenoptera; family Scelionidae; genus Calliscelio; species Calliscelio sp. ZL-2020. Next base: position 7,909 of record JABFOZ010000043.1, on the reverse strand, counting down.
GACATATTCACCAGTTTCAAGACTGTCATTAGTCAGAGCAATGCTATCAATTGTGAACAAATATGATTTACATGTTTGTCAAATGGACGTCAAGACTGCCTTTCTCAATGGAATATTAGAAGAAGATATTTATATGGAAATTCCAGAAGGCTTAGAAGTTGATGAATACGAAGGTTTGTAAACTTAAGAGATCGTTATATGGTTTAAAGACGAGTTCTAAGAAATGGAACAAAAGATTTACAGCAGAAATGCTAAAACTTGGTTTAGAGAATGATCTACATGAACCATGTTTATACACATGGAGACAAAATGAAGAACTAGCAATTGTGTTATTATATGTAGATGACATGCTTTTGATTAGCAATAACACAATGAGACTGGAGGAAATAAAGAATAAATTTAGTACAGTTTTTGAGATGAAAGATCTTGGAGAACCAAAATGTTTTCTTGGGATGAGCATAGAGAGAAATAAGGAGAAAAGGTATATAAAGATACACCAAGCAATGTATACCGAAAATATTTTAGAGAAATTCAACATGAAAGAATGTAATCCACAAAGTACACCAATGGTTACTAGACAAGTCAGTAGTAGAAATGATAAAAAGAGTATTGTAAATGAAGATTTTCAGAGAGACAATTCCGAAACTAAAAGAGTTCCTTATAGAGAAGCAATCGGAAGTCTAATGTATTTGGCAAATGCAACGCGGCCTGACATTAGTTTTGCAGTTAATTTTTTGGCTAGGAAACAGCTGAATCCTACCAAAAATGACTGGTTAGATGTAAAACGAATATTTAGATACTTAAAAGTGACTACAAATGTCGGATTAAAATTTAAGTCCGAGACAGAAAATTTAGAGGCATTGACAGATGCAAGTTTTAGAGATTGCGAGAGTTCCACTTCTACTAGTGGCTATATTATAAAATTATTTGGAGATGCTATCGCCTGGAGAAGTCGCAAACAAACATACGTGACACTTTCCACTTGTCAAGCAGAATATTTAGCAATGAGTGAATCTTGCCAAGAATTAATATCATTAGATAAGTCAATTAGAAATGTAATTGGAAAGACTCTATTTCCAGTAACTGTATGGTGTGACAACCGATCAGCTGGTGATTGCACCAAAATGGACGGAAGTCTTAAAAGTTTAGAGATGTTCGTGTTTTATCAAAATTAAGAGGCATAATTAATCCTGATATTTTTTTGTTAGCAGATACATCACAATGAGCATACAGGACAACAAGTTCAACAACACATATATAATAAGCTGATATCATTTAGTTATATTGTGTAGAAGATAAAATTAGAGTATTCATTAAAAGATTGTAATGATAACTACGTAACTATGTAAATTTGACAAAGGGAGGGAGTGTAAGAATAGCTTTGCCAAATGAGATTATAGAGGGCACCTTTATCCTTGTTTCACCTTATTATCTATAGTTTGCTTTTCTAACATTTCCCTTTTTCCGAACACTTTCACGTTGAGTGATCTATTCCTTCTTCTTGCGCTAGCCGCCAAGCATATTACACTGAAAAAATTTAGGTACAACATCTGTCCAAAATTAGAGACTGCGCTACTCTCTGTTAAAAGTATAACATTTGCCCCGTACAGGTACAACTGGTATACCTGCAGAGACAAATGTTGTACCTGCCAAGTCAACAGTTGTACCTTCAGGGGCAACCGCTGTACCTGTTAGGTGCAAATGTTGTATCTTTTTGCAGAGAGTGCTGCCATCCTTAATTTTGGACAGATGTTGTACCTAAATTTTTTCAGTGTAGGGTGACGGTCTAATCAGTATTTTTATCCATTATTATAAAGTTGATGATATAGTAAAGTTGGCTGCAAATCGAAATTTCGATAGTAAGATTGTATTCAATGTTTACGTTTGATGACTGACAGTTTCGCGAGGTTATTAAAGAATTCAAAATTCAAAATTAAAAACGGGCGGACGCGCGCGAAGTGCGCGTTCGCTTCACTAGTATATGTATATTATTTTTAATAACAAACTTGACGGAACGTTCTAAGCAGAAGTTGCCAGCAATCAGGGGCGACTCTAGCGTGGTCATGCGTTCATCTGGTTATAGAACCGAAGTCTTCAATTACATTCAAAAAATTGTTTAAACATTTTTATTTGACTCAAATAGATTCTACTTTCCGCATATAGAACCATGTCGCTTAATTAGATTTCCGTTTTCATTAATCAGATTCTATTTGAAGCAATCAGTAATTTTTAAGAGTGTACTGTTGTGTAAAAACGTAACTTTATTTATTTAATGTATTGCAGTCATGAATAACGATGCAGAAGATTTAATAATATAAGAAAATGAATACTCTTCTTATTTGCAAATTGACTTCAACATATATTGAAAACTGCGCATTTATTTCAAAGTTTTTTGTTTATCATTCTTTATATTTGATTCTTTTTGAAATTTACACGAAATTGTCCAAAATGTAATAATATATATCCGCATTGCGGATATAAAAATTAAATATAATTATTCACTATTGTAAGGATAATAATACTCATGAATGTATCACTTTATAATGTACTGTAAATATCCGCATTTATTATATTGGACCTTTATTTTATTTTATCAGATGAACGTGTCTAAATGTAAGATTCGATACTCAGCCTCTAATCGGTGTGCTTATTTACTTAGGTTAGTCGTAAATAAGACCCACCAAACCTGCGGTAGTGATTTTATTTATGGTACCATGAAAGGTACTCCGGTCCCACTAATTGGGAAATACGTGCACCTGGCAACTACGTGCTTTATCAGTTTTCTCCCCACAAACTCAGCTTTTCTAATAATATTCAGCGATTGGTCCCATTTTGCATATTCACCCTTGTAGAAATGTATCTCTGAAAATTTCTGAAAATCTCTGAAAAATGTTTTGAAAATCTTTGAAAATCTCCGATAGAAAACTCTGAAAATCAATGGCAGAAACACGGAAAATCTCTGAAAAATCCCAATTTTGCAGCTTTTTCAGAGTTTTTCAGAGTTGTTCAAATTTGTATTTATAACCGAAAACAATAGGCACGAATAGATTTTCGAAGAGTGTCAGAGTTTCTCTAAGAAATTCCAACAATTTCATTGTCGTCAAATTAAGATTTTCTCGTATATTTTCACACTTTTTCAGAAATTTTTAACATTTATGTATAATCAAAAAAATAAAACACGAAAAGATATTCAAAGAATTTCGAAGTCTCTCCAATACTTGCAGAATTTTTCAATGATTTTTTCAGAATTTTTCAAGTTATTTTCGAGAATTTCGGACTTTTTCAGAGTATTTCGAAATTTTTTTTAACTTAAAATTGAAAAAAGTTGTATATAGCTCAAAAAAAAATATCCGAAAAGCTTTGAAAATATTTCATAATCTCGAAAATCATTTGAAAATATAGGACAAATTCTGAAATTGTTACAATGAAAATGTATGAATTTCTGGGTAAATCTTTGAAAAACTCTGACATTCTTTAAAATTTATTTTAGTTTAACTTTCTGGGTTCTAAATCTAAATTTAAAAAAAGTCTTCAAAACTTTCAAAAAGACTCAAAATAAATCAAAAAATCTTACTTTTTGACAATGAAAATATTGGAATTTCTTAGAAAAACTCTGACATTCTTTGAAAATCTATTCGTGCCTAATGTTTTCGGTTATAAATACAAATTTTAACAACTCTGAAAAAGCTGCAAAATTGGGAATTTTTAGAGCTTTTCCGTGTTTCTGCCATTGATTTTCAGAGTTTTCTATCAAAGATTTTCAAAGCATTTTTCAGAGATTTTCAGAAATTTTCAGAGATACATTTCTACAAGGGCACGCCCAGAAAGCCTAATTTAGGGTGTGACCTTTTTCCTTCACCTTCCACATTTTAACCTAATATTTTCCGACTAAGAAAATAGCAAGATTGAAATTCAATTGGAGTTTAACCTGAGTACCGAACAGATCGTTCGGTTCTGAGTTTATCTGAGTTTGTTTTATTAATGTTCATTTTGAGTGTATTCACTGTTCTTTTAAATATTATTAAGTCCGCATCAATGTAAGTATATGAATACCATGAGGTGTATTTGTATATTGATTATTCATTCAAAAAATCTAATCCATTCAGTATATTTCAGGCGGTTTTAATTTTGTAATAAAGGAAAATATATTAAAGAAATTATATTACTCATATCCTTTATAAACAACCTTCAACATTGAGTTGAGAAGTGGGATAATCTCACACCATCTTCATTGGTGAATAATTATATTTATAAAACATAGAAAAATACACAAACGTCATATTATTCTCACACAACGGCAGTTGCACCGGTTATCGACAGTTTATTGCAAATTCATGACAAAAAATTTCATTTTCGACCTTATTATGATAAAATAATATGAATTTGACATTCTTAAGTTTGAAAAGTTAAGTTAAAATCACTATTTTAACATTAACGGATTTGTTCAATCAATATTGTTTTAATGTAATTAAATATTACTTTAATTGTGATTTGTCTAGTAAAAAAATATTAAAATAATATCCATAGTTAATATGCTACATTAAATTAATATATTAAAGTACTATTGGTATCCACAATTAATTAATATTATTTTAATATAGTGTATGAATATTGTTTAATATTTATTTCATATTAAAATAATGTTATACTAATATTAATTATGAATATTATTTTAATTTTTTTACGGGACAAACCTCAATTAAAATAATATTAATTTAAGTGGTGCCATCATTAAAATAATGTTAATTTAATGGATACTATGTGTATGTAAAAATTGTCCCGATAAACACCATCTTATCAACATTATTTTATTTAATTAATATTATTAATCCATATAGGACCTACTGGTTCCAATTTGGCACCAGGGATTTCTGTCAACCGTTGTTTTTCCAACGTAATACTTTTGTTTATTTAGATAATACATATTAAAAATACATTATTCTTAAAAAAAACTCTTATTATATTCTTATTATCTAATAAATTTTAATGATATTTCATATAGGCATCAAGGTATTTGATTCACTCCACGAATAGTTATCCACTGTTTTAAAAACCGGGTGCTGATTTAGCACTGGTGGGTCCCAATTAGGAAGACAATTGGAGTAGGTCCTATACGGGTTAATTACAATTTTTTTCATTATTGTCACAAATTGTGATCGATATGCAATGATATGAAATTTATAGTTTATTGCAAGCAGTATGCATATATAACTTTGTGACCTTCTGACAGGATTCCACTTTTCTTTATTTTTGAATAACTGTATAGAAATTTTAGAAATACTTTCGCTTAATCGCAGGCAGGTGAAAATATATTTTAAAGAGATATTTTATATCATAAATTCACTTTTCTTACAATTATTTTATCATGAAAACGGTAAAAACTGCATACTCGTAAACCTTTTCAAATCAATTGTTGGATAAAACGGCATTAAGAAATCAAATTATTTTTTCACACTGTTTTTGTTTCAATCCTTAAGTAAATCCGTCAATTTTTCTAACATGCAACAGCGTGACTACTAAATGCCATTTGACAAATATTTTTTGTCCCAACAGATACCAGTGTATGTAAAAATTGTCCCGATAAATACCATCTTATCAACATTACTTCATTTAATTAATATTATTAATTACAATTGTTACATCATTTTCACATTTTGTAAGAAATATGCAATTATATGAATTTTATATGATTGCATACACAACTTTGTGACCTTCCACTTTATTATTGAATAACTGTATAGAAATTTGAGAAATACTTTTGCTTAATCGCAGGTACGTGAATATATATATTAAAGAGATATTTTAAATAATAAAATCACTTTTATGATTTCATCAGTTCATCAGTTCCTCGGTGTTCACCGAGGAACTGATAACGACGCCACTACTGGCCGGACATATGTAGCCCAAGTCTGGATCATGGAGAGAGCCCCACTCGTGTGGGTAGGCTACGCGCCGGACTATCCGGTTAGGCAGACGGCGATGAGAACCCCTGCATACTCGGTGGCACCGAGGCGGTGCACGCGCTCGTATCGAGCGTGCAATTTTTTTATCTTGAGACAACTTAATATCTTGAAAACTGAGAATCGTATAAAAAAAATAATTTGATTTCTTAATTTAGTTTTATCTAAAATACATTTGAAAAGGTTTACGATTTTGTAGTTCGCATCATTTTCATGATAAAATAATTCTAAGAAAAGGGAATTTAAGATATAAAATATCTCCTTAACATAAATGTTCACGTTCTTGCGATTAAGCAAAAGTATTTCTCAATTCTATTTTCAAGTTCTATACTGTTATTTAATAATAACGAAACGTAAAATCCTGTCAAATTGTCATAAAGTCCTTCATGCATACTGGTTGCAATACACTAAACAAATCATACCATTGCACAGCCATCGCAATTTGTGAAAATAATGAAAAAATGTATAATTAATAATATTATTCAAATATAGTAATGTTGATAAAATGGTGTTTACCGGCATAATTTTTACATACATTGATATCTGTTGCGACAAACAATATTTGTCAAATGACACTTAGTAGTCACAGTTTGCAAGTTAGACAAATTGACGGAACAGTGTGAAAAAATAATTTGATTACTTAATTTAGTTTTATCCGACAATGCACTTAAAAAGGTTTACGAGTATGCAGTTTCTACCGTTTTCATCATATAATAATTGTAAGAAAATTGAATTTATGATATAAAATATCTCTTTAAAATATATATTCACGTGCCTGCGATTAAGCAAACATCCCAAGTAAACATTTTATTAGCGGATTACTAGTTTTTGTGAGGCACTCGTAAGTTTTCTATGAGGCTTACTAGAGTAAGTAAAACTTACAAACGACTAGCATGGTAGTCTTATCTAGAGATTTGATAGTTTTACTTATTAAATTCGACAGTATCGGTACCATTAAGGTACTTATGAGTCACTTACAAGGTAAACTAGTCTAGATATGCCTCACAAAAAACTAGTCTAGAATATTAAAAGTTTATCTTATCAAATTTGACATGAGCGTTACTAGTAAGTTACTTCTGAGTCACTTATTAGTTAAACTGTAACGTGCGGTCTTAATGCATAAACTTTTGAGTCTCTCATAAGTTTTCTATAAGACGTAATAGTTTATGTAAAACTTGTAAATAACTTGTACAATAATTGCATTGTTGAACAATTAATATAACAATGTAAACAAAAATAAATTATTTCAATATTTAAATATTGAAATTAAAGCTAATAAGTTTGTCTCATTAGTGCCTTATCAGGCACTTACAAGTTAAATTAGAAAGGTCTATTATGATCAAGAGTGTCAGGAGCAGTCTCTCGAGTAAGAGATGTGATGGCTCAGATGGTAAGACGGCCCCATTGTGGGCAAAAAACGGAGCAACGTGGGTTCGATTCTCGGTTAAGTCAACAGCGTTTTTTCCACAAAGTATGTTTAAAATATAAAACTAACAATTGTATATTATAAGCAAATATACAAATATATAAAGATAATGCATATAAAAAATTTGTTTCAATAAAAAAAAGTCATGAGTTTTACTCGCGTGTATCTCATAAGTTTCACTTGTTAGTGCCTTACCATACAGACCGTTACATTTCCTGGAAGTATCTCATAAGTTTTCCCTATAAGTCCCTCACAAGACAAATAGTAAAACTTTTACGATCGCCTCACGAGGTACGATAGCAAATTTTTACTTGGGATATTTCTCTAAGTTCTATACAGTTATTCAGTAATACAGAAAAGTGGAATCCTGTTAGAATGTCACAAAGTTGTGTATCAATAGCGGTTGCAATAAACTATAAAATTCATATGATTGCATATTTCTTACAATATGTAAAAATGATGTAACAATTTGAAATACTATGGGGAGCTATGGCAATTGGAACTATTTTAGATAATGGCCATT
>JABFOZ010000042.1:0-13722 GCA_022817625.1 Calliscelio sp. ZL-2020 | reverse complement strand
CCGATACAAGAAGATCGTTAACGTTTGACAAAAAGTCCGTTAACAGGTAAACACAAACACAACATCAGAACGCGGTCGAAAGTCAACGTTCGAAATGTGTGAAGTGTGGTAGCGATCATCCTTTATACAAATGTCAACAATATTACGGAATGCCGAGTGATGAGAAGTATGCATTTGTAAGATCGAAGAATGTGTGCTTTAAATGCTTATCATCGGATCATGTGGTGAGAGATTGTAAGTCGGATTTTCGGTGTAGGAGATGTAATGGTGCGCATCATACCACCTTACATGCAGGGCGATTGAATTCGCAAAAAGTGACAGGTCAAGCTGCATTTTCGACCAATAGATCGGAGCCACAAGAAAATGTGACAGCTCACGAGTCGCATACGAGTGTGAGTGAAATCGCTAGTACAAGTGCGAGTAAGAGACCGAGTGTGAGTTCGGGACATTTAACGGCATCGCATTTTGTTGAAGCAAGACAACGCAGGACTTTGTTTCAAACTGCGTTGATAGAATTAAAATCACCGGAAGGGCGAAGGATGATTGTACGCGCACTTATAGATGGCGGGTCGGAGAAATCGTTTATTAGTGAAAATGTGGTACAATTTTTGAGATTAAAAAAGAATAAATTTTCAGCTTCGGTGACAGGTTTGGGTGGGCAACAGTCTCAAACAGTCCGACATTCGGCGGAAGTGGAATTGTTGCCTATTTCGAGTCATGATGTCACTAATTTGTTGAAAATGGAGTGTCTTATTCTGCAAAAAATTACAGCATATGTACCACGACATTTTGATTTGAAGTACTTTCCGGAATTAAAAGATTTAAAACTAGCGGATCCGCGTTCGAACTTAGACGCGAAAATCGAAATCCTTATCGGAATGGATTATATTGCGCGTATTTATACCGGCGGTTTTAAACGATCACCTGACAATACATTGATTGCCCAGTTCAGCCACTTTGGATGGATAGTTTCGGGGACAGTGGCAGAAAAGAATTATAGAATTGAAATAACGGCAAATCATTGTACAGAAATTGATGATTTGATGAGAAAATTCTGGGAATTAGAGGAAATTCCTGAGATAAAAAATGAAAATAAAGAAGATGAGAAATGTGAAGCACTATTTAAAGAGACCACAAGACAGGATGATACCGGAAAATTCACAGTCAGATTGCCGTTTAAATCAGATGAAATGAAAGGGAAACTCGGGTTTTCCGACGGCAAGGCGCGGGCCTCACTAAATACTGTGGAAAAAAGACTGAAAAAGGATGAAAAATTGGATACAAAATATAAAGAATTTATGAGAGAGTATGAGAGTCTCGGACATATGACTCGAGTACAAGATTCGGACGAAATAAAAAGAGTATATTTGCCGCATTTACCGGTATTGAAAGACGGAAAAATACGTGTTGTTTTTAATGCTTCGAGTGCGACGAGTTCGGGCGTCTCACTCAATGACACGTTAATGATCGGGCCGAAATTACAAAATGATATTTCGCAGATTTTGATTAATTGGCGGGCTTATAAATTAGTATACACGGCGGATATAGAAAAAATGTTTAGACAATTTGATGTTGCTGAAGAGGATCGGCCTTTTCAGAGCATCTTATGGCGGAATGAAACGGATAAAAATATCGGAATATTTGAATTAAATACGGTAACATACGGAACCGGTCCGGCGCCTTTTTTGGCAATGCGATGTATCAGAGAATTAATTGATAAATTCGGTAATGATTTTCCTCTGGCCAAAGAATATTTATTGAACTCTATTTATGTTGATGATGTTTTATTTGGTTCGGATGATTTGAACTCACTTGAGGAAAAGAAATCTCAGATAATTGATTTATTGAAATTAGGTCGGCTTTCTTTGAGTAAATGGTGTTCAAATATTTCAGGTGATAATTCAATGAATGATAATTGTAGAAAATTCGAAGACGCTCAATCTGAGCAAACTAAAATTCTCGGGATTTTTTGGAATCCAAATTTAGATGTTTTTTCATTTACGGTTTCATTAGAAGAATCTTCTTTATTGAACCCTACGAAGAGATCTATTTTATCGACTATTGCAAAATTATATGACCCTATGGGATGGCTATCTCCGGTCACTATTATCGCAAAACAAATTATTCAGTCGTTATGGTTATATAAACTTTCGTGGGATGAAATTCTTCAAGGTCAATTATTGGAAAAATGGCTCGAATTTAGAAAACAATTGCCGGAATTGTCTTCTGTCAAAATACCTCGATGGAATGGTTTAAACGGAAATATTAAATCTTTTCAGCTAATTGGTTTTGCTGATGCTTCCACATTGTCGTATTCTGCAGTAATCTATTCTCGAGTTATAAATGAAAAAGATGAAATTAATGTTCAACTAGTTATGGCCAAAACAAAAGTGGCCCCAGTGAAAACATTAACAATTCCGAAATTGGAATTATCGGCGGCGGCTTTATTAGCTAAATTATTTGCTCATGTGACCAGTACATTGAAAGATAAAGTAGATGAAGTTATTTGCTATTCTGATTCTGAAATTACACTTGCTTGGTTATCGAAAGCTCCAATTAATTGGAACGTATTTGTATCGAATAGAACAGCTTTTATTCATACTACAATTCCATATGCAAAATGGGGACATGTGAGGTCAAAATCAAATCCAGCTGATTTAAATTCCAGAGGAATTTCAGCATCGGAATTGATTGATTCGGAATTGTGGTGGCATGGTCCAATGTTTTTGAGAGAAAATGAAAAGTTGACACTTGAGAATAAATTTGAAACTGAAAATGAAAAAAGAAAAAAGGTCATGCAAGTTCATCATTTGTTCCGAGAAGATGACTTGTTTGAAAGATTTTCTTCTTGGCCGAGAATGTTGCGAGTTTTGGTATATGTATTTAGATTCATTCGTAATGCTCGTAAACAGGAAAAGTGTGAGAGTGAATGTCTACATTTGAATGAGATAAATGATGTGAAAGTTCGAGTTATTAAAATTGAACAAAAGAGATTTTTTTGTGATGAAATCAAATTGTTAAAATTAAATAAAGATATTATGAGTAATTCGCGTTTATTACCATTAAGTCCATTTTTGGACAATGAGGGAATATTGAGACTCGGTGGTAGATTGGATCATTCATTGTTATCAGAGGATCAGAAGCATCCTATAATTTTACCTCAGTCGAATATTTCTGATTTAATAATACGTCACTCACATTATGTTACATTGCATGGAGGTTTGAAACTCACATTGAGTCATTTGCGGCGTGAATATTGGGTAATAAATGCGAGAAATTCAGTCAAAGGAATGATTGGAAAGTGTGTGCCGTGTCTGAGAGAGCGAGCGAAATTATCGAGTCAATACATGGCATCATTGCCGGTGCCGCGTTGCACTCCGTCTAGGCCGTTTACTTTTACGTCAACGGACTATGCAGGTCCGATTTTAATTAGAAATCAAAAGGGTAGAGGACACACTTCTTTTAAGGCTTATATAGCAGCGTTCGTGTGTCTCTCTACAAAAGCTATACATTTATAATTAGTTTGCGGATATGATACTGATTCTTTTTTAGCGGCTTTTAATCGGTTTGTTGCTGGAAGAGCAAAGCCGTTGAAAATGTATAGCGATAATGCAACTAATTACCAGGGAGCAAATTCGGAATTAAGACGCGCGTATAAAAATGCCATTATGAATAAAGATATGCTTAACTGCTTATTGACAGACGGAATTGAATGGCAATTCATTCCAGCGGCATCCCCGAGCTTTGGTAGATTATGGGAGAGCGGAATTAAGTCAGTTAAGTATCATTTGAGAAGAATTTTGGGTTCCTTCACCCCCACATGGGAAGAAATGACGACTATATTATGTAGAATTGAGGCTTGCCTTAATTCTAGACCAATTGCGAAGTTACATGATGACCCAGACGATCTTGAAATGTTGACACCGGGACATTTTTTAGTCGGGACCTCCTTATTATCTCCTCCAGAAATATCGACATTAGATCTGAACGAAAATAGGTTGTCGCGCTGGCAGAAAGTTACGCGCAAAGTAGAACATTTTTAGCGGGTTTGGAGTGGTGAGTATCTCGCTACACTTCAATCCCGTCAAAAATGGCGAGCTAAAAAAGAGGATTTAAAAATAGGAGATATTGTCATAATAAAGGATCCTATAAATCCCCCATGCAGATGGACAATGGGGCGAATTTGTGAAACATTTAAGGGGGAAAATAATGTAGTCAGAGTATGCAAAATTAAGACCCAAAAAACCATTTTAACACGTAGCGTCGGCCAATTATGCAAATTGGTTTCAAGTTAGAAATAGTTTTACTTTGTGACAATGTAAAATATATTTTGAAAATTTAACTTTATATAATATTTTATTTATTAATTTTTTTTTAATTTAATTGTGAAAATATTTAAAATTCTTTAAATGGTTTAGCTAAATTAATCGTGAATTTGAAATCCGAAAATTAAATTTGAGGTACATTTGATATTATATCTGAGTGCACGCGTACTAAAAGGTCATGATTTGAAAATATGACCCGAGAAAGGAGGATCTTCTTTCTTGGAATCATGTTTTCAAACAATTAAATTAAACTGTTATTATATTTAGATTTAGCTAAACCAAGTAAAGACGCGAATTTAGCATACAATCTTTAGTCGATCAAATACAATAGCCCGAAAGACAGCTTTAACATGTCTGATATTCTCGACGTCGAGTTGGACGCGTGCGTGCGAGAGTTCGTGGAATTGGAGCTTGACGACGACGCGAGAGCTCGCCTAGACAAAGCTGTATCGGAGGTCATACGCGAGATGGAGGTCGAAAACCTTCCTGTTCGGCAGAGTGTTCCTTCCCCGGTGGGACAGAGACGCTTGGGATCCTCGCATCCGAGTCCCGCTTGGGGTGGGGGCACCCTGGTCGACCCCACGAACTGTGTAAAAGTAATTTTTATTGTAATCGTTAACAATTATTATTATTCAAAATTATCTTATTCTTAAAATGTTCCCTATTTTCTAAATAAATATTGTACTTTGTTAATGCATAGCGCGTGACAAAAATGGACAGTTTTAACAACTGAGTGAGAATATAGACGTTGTCACGATCATATCGCCACGCATTGGAGTGACACGTACCCAATTTTTTTATTTAAATTCCATGTCCAGTTCCTAACGGCTAAATATACATACTTGATTAACAAATACTGACGGACGCACTGCACTGTAAAAAAGACTGTAATTTTCCAGTAAGGTTTCTAGTACATATAATGGAAAGTTATATAGCAACTGTAAAGTTACAGTATATAACATGGAATATTCTAAATGAACTGGAAATAATTATATTTCCACTGTAAATGTCCACTGTCTACAAAAAGATTTAAAGGTGTTACGATATGGGATTTTTCTATTGTGAATCAGAAAAATCATTATATCGTGACTTCAATTCTAAATTACATTTTGTTCTCTAATTAAATAGCTAGATATTAAGATATGCGGAAATTAGAATAAGAACATTAAAAGCGGTAAGTTTAAAATTTTAGATTAAGAAAATGTTCTGAAAACAATGGTTTCTATGTCAAAAAAACATATTAAATATGACATACTTCAAATTGATTATTACATTTTTGACAAACAACTTAATAACCATTTTTTCTCAGAATCTTTTCCACACGACACTATTGTAACCTCAATATTCATGTATAAAATTGAACACTGCGTTCTTGCAATAGTTCTTCTGGTTCTTCTAGTGCTTCTGTTGTCGCGTTCTGTCGTCGCGTTCTTTTGTTGCGTGTTAATTATTCATTAGTCAGAGTCAGCGTCAGTTCCAGTTTACTCTTCGACTTTCTTTTCGTTTAACGTAGTACTAAGTTCGGAAAAAACCGTTACTCGTCAGTAATACTTGTTACCCGGAGTTTATTCGTTTTTCATTCGGCAAAAACGACAATAAAACTTACGTGAGTTTAAACCCAAGTACTTTTCTTAAAACCACATCACCTCTGAGGTCCCAGTAACGGTCCAGCAAATCGAATCCTGACGATCATCCTTCTTCGAGTAATAGTGAGTAAATTTCAGACATCAATTTTAAATATTTTACAATATCTTGATAAAATCATTTTAAAAAGAGTAAAACAGTCTGAATAAGGAATTTCAGAGTGAAACGGCCGACCGCAATCTCGCGATTGTGCTAGTCTTAGGCCCATTTTGAAGTTGACTTATTCAGATCTGCCTTTGACATTATCAAACGAGACTCTGGAATCTTTTCGGAAACCACCACACTCTTAGAAAAGTACAGGTTGTATCAAGATTGTATTAATGTTGGCAATAAACCAGTTGATTGGACATTTTATACATTTGTACTAACAAGAACTTCCATTCAGACAACATTTAGTTTATTTTAATTCAAATGGTATAAAATGTTCTATACAAATTTCAAAAGGTGGAGTCAACATTACAAAATGTTGTCACAAGTATTTCATTGGCAGAAATGCTGGCTACCTAACCTTCAATTTTGGTTTTCGTATCTCGTACGGTTTCGGTTCACATAGTATTATTATATTAATTAATATAATAAAATAAAAATTATTTAATTTAAAGTGGAATGCAGATGGATTATTTATTAATCAAATGGGGGTTCAGCCCTGACGATGTGCAAATATTAAAAGGTAAGTATTATATATTATGTTTGTACAAAAACATAACTCATAACTTTTTATATCAATATATTTCATTTAATTTACAGCCAACGATATCGATTCTAACGTACTGTCCAAATTAACCAAAGCAGATATTGACATGTTTGATTTTTCTTTTTCTTCTGGAAAGAAAATTAAGTTGCTAAAGTGCATCGAAGAGTATGCAAAAATCAACGTGGTATATACAAATGATTATATATATTTTCTAACAATTATAAATTTAACAATATTTACATTAAATCGACAAAATAATAATTCTTATATCAACTAGATTTGATTAATATGATTTTGCAGTAATTATTATATATTATGCAATTATTCATTTTATTATAGAATATAATTTATGCTACAAAAAATATTTAACTTCATATAATTCGTGTATCCATTACAATAAATTTTTAGATTTAAATTTACTTAAATTTACAAAAAAAGCGAAAATATATTTAGTTGAAATAACGAATTTCTCGTTATGAATACATTAAACAACGAAAAGCTGTCTTTATAACAATAAATACAATTTTTTCTAACATTATTCGTATTGACAACAACTTTGGACTTATGTTTACATACGTTCGACATATCTTTATCATAACCTTATATTTTACTTTGACTTGAGAAATCAGCGTTTAAAATGAGTTTATGGAATAAGAGAATACCAGATAACAATAATTATAAGATTAAAATAAGCAAGAAAACCTTCTTTTATCTGAGTTTATTTTTTATTACAATTTATTTGCATTAAATTTGAATTTATATAAGTTACCGAGAGTCGATAAGTATATTTTTCTTGTTATCATAAGATTTGTTTTCTTGTGATCAAAAGTCTAGTTGTCAAATTGCATTTATTTTTGTTGATACAATATAAAATAAACATATTTCTCCGTGTAATAATGAATAAGGAAAATTCATTTTCAATTTTCAGGAGAAAACCTCACTATTCTTGAACGAATATCAAGAAAACGGTAGCTGTGATAATCCTCAAGTGTCAATAAATAGTTTACCTATTATTTTGGAGCAAAATCCAGAACTAAACCTTACAGAAGATAACTGCATGTTGTACGAAACCAATTTCCCATTAAATAACCAAATATCATTGGAAATCGAAGAACACAGTGAGCCTATAGGGACTGAAATTTTAAAAGTTGATTCTTCTAATTTATCATCAAAGCGTGCTTTAATTGAAATATCTGACAATGAGCAACGGAAACGCATATGTAATGTTAGTACAACAACTGCGGATACGTCAAGCTCAAGTGTTATTTTTCAGCCTGCTTTTAGATTGCACGACGAAAATTTATGCAAAGAAGTAAGATATTTTAAAAACATGTATTTATTATATAAATACATGTATTTTATATATCTATCAATATTTGTTTTCAGGCTGTTATTGCAATTTTAAAGGATTCTCTTGAAGGGTTAACGGTTTTGACAGAGTATGAGAATAATTCAATTTTAGCAGACAACACGAAACAACTATTAGTGAATTTATTAATAAACAGATTGGATATCAACCAAATTCTGTATGTATTATTATGTATTCAAATACCTTTATATCAAGTCTACTATTAAATTGAAATTACTTAAAGAGAACTATAAAAAATTGGTTATATTCCAATACGTTTAATTGTTTAATACGTTAATTAATTTTTTTAATTATGAATTATTATTATATCTTTTAACTAACTTTATTTTATTTAAAATAGCAAACCGCAATCATTTTTAAGGACGCTTTCGCATGCAATTATAGAAGTGTTTCCAAATGAAGACAAGGTAACATGATAATGTATATATCTAGAATAAATATAATATCAATTTATATATTGTTATTAAATTGTATTAATTTCATAGTTTAATTACTATATACCGGCAAGGAGTACTGGCAATAATACCTCAAACGCGAAAGGGAAACTAGCTGATAGATATAGGAATATTTTAAGAACATTGCGTGAAAAGGGAATTTTACCTGTGAAAAGTAGGAAAAGCAAGATCACAGATGATTCGAAGGAAAATGAAACTACTGTGCCAAGTTTATTTTTTCTAGACGTATAAAATAAGCTTTTGTATGATGAAAATTACCCACAACAAATTTCTGAAATGAATATGTGTATTTTTATTGTGAATATAGCGTCTGAACTTGTTAGCAGTCAAAAGAAGTGGTTAGAAAAACACCGCGAACCTTGGGATCAAGTTAAGGCATATTGGCAGAATACGTATCCGACACGTAAAGCCTTGCTTAAAAACTTGAGCATTGAAGATGCTGTTAAGGAATGGCCAATTCTAAAATCAAATCTAGCTGCTTCGTTGGTAATATTTCATTTAAATTCTGTTTTCAATATTTTTGTCTGTTTCTAATATCGAATAATTAGTATTATAAACTAAATGTATTAAAATAAACAATAATAGTTCAACACTTTTAATCAAAATTTGTAATTGATAAACGTTTTATTTATATAATTCCAATTAATAATTTGTAAAATTTAAAATTTAAAAAAAGAGAATATTAATAGAACTAGAATTTTATAAAAATTGATATCTGTTTTTATAAATAATAATTAAAGTATTTTATTTTATATTGCATATGTTTTTCAGATTTGCTTGGATTTTGAACAATCTTTCAACGACAAAGAATTAATAATAGAACGGAATTGGGAAAATTTTTTCAACAGGATTTATGAACTTAGAAAATCTTTAATAAAGAACTCAGAAGGAAAAAACTTATGTTCTTTATACGAAGCAACAAAAAACGCCGACGATGCAGACGCTACAGACGTATTACGACTATTACTTATGCCACATTTGATACCGCCAAAAGGTATAACAAAACTTGCAAAGTCGACAATCGCAGAGAGCTCATCAAATTTTCTTCTTCATTGTAAGGTAGATGATTAAATAAATGTATCATTTACTATATTAACATTATATACAATATTATTTATATTAAAATTTTCCTTCCAGACCACAGAATCAGCGATTCATAATATTGAAGAACGAGCCAAGGAGTGCAAGAACAAGAAAATTACTGCACAACCAATTATTGTGGTTGTTGCAGCTGATATTCAAAAAGTGGAGAAATCATACGTATCTTGTGACTGTTACATATGGCCAACTCGATCTGTCACGCATGCATTGGATGTATTGTTCAAATTATTTTTTGTCTTTAATCTGAAATATCCAGTTCATTGTGAACAAGTCTGGCTACTGATACAACGCAGACTGTACGATATTGAATTGAATTCGGATAAGAAATTATCTTTACTTATTAGCATAGAGGCGGCATTGAAAGTGTCTCAATGAACGAAGTTTTATTATTGTTTTTAAGTCAGACATATTGGAATTAGTTTAGTAAAAGAAGTGATAGATTGCGTTTAATTATTATTTTTAAGTCAGAAATATTGTCGGTAGTATAGATGTAAACATTATTATAAATTGAGTCAAATCGGTTGTATCGCGCTTGTAATAAAATTATTTATTTTATTTATTTTTTAACTGGCTCAATTAAAAGACGCGTAAAATGTATTTTTGTTCTCAATGTGATTTCTGCAGTCCAGAAATTCAAACTCTTCTAGTACATTATAATTTTAATCATTTATTTACAGGAAGTAGTATTTATACGTGTGCTCAACAAAACTGTTCTCGAAAATTTTTAACTAAAGATTCATTCGTGAAACATTTGAAAAATCATAATAATATCGAACCGTCTTTCTCTATCCAATCTGAATCAGAAACAGTGTCCATACAAATACATGATCTAGATGTAATCGTTGATAATTTAAAAAAAAAAGATACTAGTATAGAAGCCAGTAGCGAAAATGAATCGAATACAAATTGTAAAAGTCAAATACAAATGGCTGCGCTGTCAATGTTAAGTAAATTGTATTCTACTCAAATATCTAATTCAACCATTCAACTGATTATAGAAGAAATCCAAAGCTTTTTATCAGTTAGTATCACAGACGTCATCAAACCGATTATTTTATCTTCAGCACAAGATAACTCTTCCAAAAAGATTATCACAAATTGTCTAGACATGCTATGTAATCCTTTCAACAATTTAGAGACAGAATATTTACGTATGAAGTATATTAATGACACAGGTTTATATGTTGCACCCGAACAGCATATTATTGGAGAGGAACTGCAAGTGAAACGAAACACTGATGGTAAAAAGGAATTGGTTAATTCGCCAGTCACCGGCCAATACATACGTTTGAGCCCAACATTAAAAAATTTCTTAGAAAGTGAAAACAATTTCCATATCTTGACAACATTTATGCAAAATTTAGAAACTGATTCATCCGGTGTATTACAGAATTTTTGTCAAGGCAGTTTGTGGATGGAGATAAAAAGTCGTTTCCCAAACAAATTTGTCGTGCCATTATTCCTCTATTTTGACGATTTCGGAGTTAATAATCCTTTGGGGTCACACGCATCTTCAAATAAAATAGGCGGCGTTTATTATTTCTTACCATCTTTCCCTCAACAATATTTGTCGAAGTTAAAAAATATTTTTGTAGCTTTGTTATTTCCATCTGATGGCAGAACTACGTTTGGAAATAAAGCTACATTTCAACCAGTTTTAGACGAACTTTTATTTCTAGAAAACGAAGGATTAATAATTAATGTCAATGGAAAAGATTATAAAATTTACTTCTGCCTCAGTCTCTTGCTCGGTGATAACTTAGGATTAAATGGTGTCTTAGGGTTTGTAGAAAGTTTTAAAGCTAACTTTCCGTGTCGAATATGTAAAATGAAAATCGACGATATTCAACACTGTACCGTTTTAATTGAGGATTTATTGCGAAACAAAATAAACTATGATTTGGATATTCACCGAGCAAACCCTTCAGAAACAGGACTAACAGAAGATTGTTTTTTAAATGAACTGAAAAGTTTTCATGCTGTGGAGAATATAGTTTGCGATTTGATGCATGATTTATTTTTGGGAGTGCTCAGATATGATATAGCATTACTATTTTCATATTTAATCGAAAATAAAATTATCAGCCATAATGCTTTAAATGCCAGAATTCAAGGATTCGAATATGGCAGTCATGAAAAAGATAAACCACCGATAATATCTGCGAGTCAATTAAAAAATCGTCAGATTACAATCTACGCTTCGGAAATGCTTACATTAACAAAATATTTGCCATTAATTATTGGCGATTTATTTAAGGAAGATGATCCTGTTTGGACTTGGTTTCTCACAATGCGCAATTTAATAGACATTCTTTTAGCGAAACAGATTCAACCTGAGTGTAAAACATTAGTACGAGAACTAGTACACTCATATTTGAAACAGAGATTAGAATTATTTCCTGAAGAACTTTTGAAACCGAAACACCACTTTTTATTGCACTATGCTGATATAATGGCTTCAAATGGACCGATAGTTAACTTCTGGTGTATGAGACTTGAAGCAAAACATAGATCTATAAATGCATATGCAAAAATTTGTCACAATCATAAAAATATACCATTATCACTGGCCACTAGACATCAAGTTTCCTTAGTTTATAATTTAATACGTGATCGATTTTTAGTAAATGAAGAAAGTTTTACAGTAAAACAAGATATTTTACTTCAAGATCTACCGAACTATGAATTCTTCGCACGTGATTTATCTATCAGTAGTATGTCTTTAATCAGCAACTTAAAATGCGTAAAAATCGATCATCAAAATTATAAAATAAATAACTTCATTATTGAAGAGACAGATGGTATTGAACCATTATTTTTAGAGATATTATATATTCTGAGATATGAAAATTCTTTTTACTTTGTAGGAAAGCAGTGGAATACTATTGGATTTAATAAACATGTCCACGCGTACTATGTTGAACAAACTGATAATTGGTCATCTGTACATCAAAAAGATTTATCTTCGCATGGTCCATTTTTTAAACATTGTTATTCGGGAGATGGTAAATTTTATATTATGTGTTCAATATGAAAATATTTTAAATAATAAAGTATTACTATGGCATATGCTTTAATATTCTTGTACCCTGTCCAAATATAATTTTATCTAAATTCAAAATAAATACTATTTATAATATATATCTGAAAACATGATTTGATACATTAACTGATTTATTATACAATTTTCGTTGAATCAACGAAGTCTACAATATTCTTAAATGAAAATGAAAAATTGTTAACCATAAAGTAAATTTTAATAATATATTCTTGAGATCGAACCAATTTAACATAAAATAAATAATTACATTAAAACGATAATATTATATTTAAGTAAGTAATAATAAATTCAACTCTTTTTAATTAGATGTAAATTTGTAATATTTATAATAACAGAATAATTTACATAAATTATTTTTTTAATTATTATATATATTTACTGTTATGGTAAATAAAGGTAATAATAAATGTATTATCATATTTGCAATGTATTATTTTAATATAAGACTATATTTATTGCGATTATTAACTATTTAAATAATTTATATAATTATTTTAAAGGTTATTCATATGTTTATTTGAGGTTAGTTTTATATTTAGTTGACATGTAATAGCAAGTTGTCATCGTTTTTTTTGTTTTGTTGACATCCTTTTCAAAGTTCTGCTTAGATTTAAAATTTTGTATCAAATATTTGCTATGTTGAGTCAACACTTTTTAATCTGACATGTTTTTTTTCTCCAGTCAACACTGCATAATCTTGGCGAAATATCAATCTGGTAAACAGCTTGACTCAACCAGATTCATGTTGAATCAAGCAATCTTTTCTAAGAGTGCAGGTTTGAGTTTGAGAACATATATTCAATCTCTCCTTGTGAACACATGAGGAGTAATTTGAATCTCATATGCTCTGCTTGGTCGTCAGACTCCTAACATAGTTTCCTTGATTAATGTCAATAGGACTCCTTAAATATTATACCCATCTCAGAAAATCAATTAACATGAAAAACCTTCTTCCAATCCCAGAAACCCAGATTGATTTAACCTTTAATACTTTTGTGACAACAATGCAGATTTCAAAGGGTAATAGTCAGGTTTAACCATCAAACTTAGATTATTATCCTTGACTTGAGTTG
>JABFOZ010000041.1:0-13884 GCA_022817625.1 Calliscelio sp. ZL-2020 | reverse complement strand
ACTTCGAAATAGCATCCTCCATGTCATGCGTTGTTACATCCGTAACGCATTGTGGAGGGGATAGGCTTCTTTCCTGAATGAGTTAACTTATTTATGTTGATATTAGGTATTACATAAATATGTACAATCATAAATAATAGATTTTACTTGATTTTAATACTAAAAATTCTTGTTTTTTAAAAAAATAATATAAATATTCTTTTATTTATATTATAACATTTATAAGCGCGTAACATTTTCAATAATTTCTGTCAACAATATTTATCTTCAATATTATTAATAGTAAAAAAGTTTGCAAAAACAATATTTGTGACTGTTTTTAGTGAAAAATCAATTTTTAAAGTTTGTAAGAACTCCGCTCTCGTGCGAATAGCGTCACTTAAACTACGATCTCATTGTGCTTTGTTCGAATATAAACAAACCTATTGCATACAACATAAAAATATTAAAAAATTGAGCGTACGGAGTCCTCGAATCCCAAAATAACTTTTTAAATGACAAAATCCATAAAATTTAAAAAATATCATATTTTGTAATAATATATATAAAGATTTGAGATAATGACACACAAAAATCAATTTTTAGGGCGACTGGGTCGCCCCACTTGGTAGTGTGAAGGTTAATACGTGTAATTTTGTTTATACAAATTATAAAGTTGTGTATGTTGCAATATTACAATTAGGGCAGTAGTAGGGATAACAAATTAAATACAGATTTCATGTATAATTATATATATTTATTTTCAATATTATTTTACTTCTATTACATTATTTTATTAATTAATTCTTTTTTTGATCTGAACCTGTTTGACAACAAAATTCTAAAAAGTAATATGATTATAATATATAATAGAAAATTCCATGTAGTAGACATTTCAAATCAAAGAAAAGAATTAATTTGACATAACAATAAGAGATTCATATTAATGTTTTGTTCTCACTGTATTATATCTTCTACACGTACAAAATACATATGAAATATATTGTATAAAACAATAAATATGTACAATTGATCGATTATTTACATATCATATTTACATGTATTATTTACAATACAATATAACAAAGTCTGAATAACAGAAAAGCCGATTTGAAGACATACAAAATTTTATCTAACTACAATCACTTTACATTGCATTCTTTCGATAGCAGTTTTGGTCCAAGCTCGTTAGCTTTCATTGTACAGAGGAACACAATTTCTATTGAGTGACATACTTCGAGTATTAGAATTTGTATGGGGAGGTGTCCTCTCGATGACTTGGGGGTGGGTGTTCGTGAATTCGGTATTCTGTTTGAATCATCGTACCCTCGCGACGATGATTTTTCGGCTATCGTTATATCTTGATGTACTGTAAAACAAACAAAAATATAAGGTTAGTATTTGTTAAATTTCAATTCATATTTCTTCAGATTCACATTCTTTATCATTTAATTTTATATTCTCTTTAATATAACTTGGTTTGGAAAAGAAACTTACGTTTGCTTTAAACCGGTGTCTTGACTGAGTCTTGCCCAATCCTCTGCCGCCTTTTTCCAGTCAGTATTTTCTGTGCCGACTGGTTTCTGAGATGGAGTTGATCTGTGCGAGGGAATCGGAACCGCGGGATGAACAAATGGGCTCGAATGGTTGCTGGGTGTTTGTTGGTTATAACTTGAAGTTTGTTGACCCTGGTATGGAGTTGATTGACCTTGGTATGGAGTCTGATGTGGCGTTTGGTACGGAGTAAGGTACGGTGTGTTCGGGTATGTATAAATGCCACCATAGCTAGTAGCAGTTCCGGGCGTGTGTGGTGGATAATGCGGTGTCTGCTTGGCCACCTGTACCAACGAGTGCAGCATGTCATGTGGCATATTCTGTGCCACTCTTTGGATGGCCTCCTGGTTCACACCAGATACCATGGTAGGCGTGCCAGAAATGATCGGTGTACGAGAAGGAAGTGCTTCACGTGGTGTACTTGATGTCACTCGGGACGGAATCGGGTCCCTGAAATGTTCCTTGAACCATTGGAAGAGTTCGCTCAATCTGGCAAATATTTGACTGCGAAAGCGGAATCCTTCTGGAACCACAGTGATGAACTCGTGGCGACAGGAGGTTGCGGGAAGATATGACAGCAGGAATTTTCCAGGATAGTTTTTGGAGGCGGAGACTATATAGGGAATTCCCTTGGGGTTTGCTTTCTTTTGAACCTTGATGATCTCCTCGCCCTTGTCTTTATAACCTTCGACTGACGCCTTGAAGTATTTGAACTCCAGGATATCGGAGGCAAAGCTAGCCATTGGATTGACATGTCTAGCGATGATTTCATCGAGATCCTCGAATTCCTCGTTACCGATGTAAAGCTTCTTGCCCAGGGAGAAGGCGTTCTCTTTTTCTTTCTCGATGACGTCGATGTGCTGATATATGTTCTCAGTTACCTTCCAGGTAACTGTGAGATGGTCTTCGCCCTTGCTGCTGGGTCGAACTATGGCTTCGCCTTGTTTCACAGTTCTCATCATTTTCTCTGTATCGGCGTAAGTAATATTGTGGAACGAGGGATGAACGATCACTCGTTTCACGTAAGTCTGTTGTTGCTTCACCTTCTTGGCGTCTTCTTCTGATTTGATGTCCTTTTGTTCAGCCTCGGTGTCGTAGAACGGATCCTTTTGTGATTGCCATTCGTGTTTCTTATCCAGCAAATCACTAGTTTTGCTAGAGCATTCTACATTAAACCGATCAACTTCGATTTTGATAATACGACAGTGGATAACCTGGCCCATGCCGACTCGTTCTGCTGGATTTTCCACGTGTTTGTCCGAGAGGTTCTTGATGTGAATATAGCCGGAAATTCCGTTGTCCAGGCGAAGTCTCACGCCCGTTGCTTTACCGGGACAGGATCCATCGTCAAAGTGGCTCCAGACCTCAGATAGTTCTGATAGATTATTTTTCATGCAGAAAGGACACTGCCAGAGACCGGTTTTTTCGTTTCTCACTGGATTCGCTTGATCTAATTCTTTACACTGGACTCTCTTGTGAATTATTCCGACAACTGTTGCCAGAATCATCTTACCAATGAAGAAAGTCTGTGGATTTTCTTTGGTCAGCATATCAAACAGCTGTTCAGGTGTCGGCGACTGATAGGGAACTCGGAGATCTTTGTATCGACAGTTCAACTCAGCTCGAAGGTCGTACAAAGTGATACACTTGTTCCCGTATCCCTGACGTTCCAGCTCCTCGGCGAAGGCATCCAAGTCCAAGTCCTTGAGTCTCTCAGGAGATTCGAGGATTTCTTCGAGAGCGCTTGCAGGATTGGCATATTCGTCATCGTATTCCAGTGCGTCTACCGCCATCTTACGAGCCCACTCGTAAGTTTCAGGGTGAACCCTGGAACTGTCGAGGACCTCCACGTAAGTTTCTGTGCTGTCACCAAGGCTGTTGGTGTCAATCTTGATGAAACCGGCGCAGTTCATAAATACTTTTGGTCCCATGTGGCAGTTTGTAACCAACTGCGTCCGGTTCTCTAGGCGCTGATTCGTCTGTTTTAGCAACTTGATCAGTGCCTGTGCCTTGCGCGGTCCCAAACCACAAACAAACTGAAGCAAATTGCCGGAGTAGGCTTGTTGAACGGAATTGTTGACGTCTACACCGACTTCATTGACACGATTTACGAACTCCAGATAGATGTTCTCCAGAAGT
Organism: Calliscelio sp. ZL-2020; assembly: GCA_022817625.1. Classification (NCBI taxonomy): domain Eukaryota; kingdom Metazoa; phylum Arthropoda; class Insecta; order Hymenoptera; family Scelionidae; genus Calliscelio; species Calliscelio sp. ZL-2020. The sequence continues at coordinate 10,212 of JABFOZ010000041.1, read as the reverse complement.
TCTTCTTTTGGTAGTTCATTTTGAAGAGGATGGTACTTAAGGCACAAAATTTCTTCGTCTGGCGTGCAGAGTTGAGAGAATTCCACCAGAGGATCCTGCATGCGTCTGGCTAAGGATATAGCCTGACGCAACAAGAACGGATAGTCTCTGAACTCTGTCATGCCCTTCTTGCTGTTGGCGTAGATCACTGAGAGCTCATTCTCGCAAATTTCGACATCGATGTTAGGATAGCTCTCCTCCTCGACCAGGCTGGTGACAACCTCCTTAATATCTTGGACGATATTCAATGCTTCCCTGGATAGACCACTTACGACAATTAAATGAGGCCTCTTGTTAGAAATAAACTCTTTAATCGCCAACAAGTCGGCTTCTTTAGCTGCTTTCTCTTCCATGCGGTAACTGTTCTTCCGTTTCAGCAAATGTGGCAGTCTTAGATAGTCTGTACATTCACCGTCAGGAGCGACCAAACAAGCAAACGCTGCCTCAGAGTAATCCGGAACATAGGCCAGACCCATCACCCTGAGACCCTTCTGGGTGCTCCACTCCTCGTTGTCATCCAGGTTCAAGGCGTCAATATTATATGGTGCTACCTTGATCCAATTGTAAATCTTGCGACAACAGGCACGCATCACAGATTCCTTCGCCTCGCTGATTAGATTCGATTTCAGCTCCTTCTTCATTTCGGGTATAACGATCTGCTTGATCGCAAACTCCACTGCCGCCACACGAAGGTCGTTCCAGTCCTGCACGTTCTTGCTAAACTCATCGCGATAATACAGCTGCTTCATCTCGTCGACGTAGTTGGAACTTGTATTTCCCTCGATGATATCACTTAATTCCATCGTAATCAATTTATCACTTTCAGCCATCATCAGTTTCAAAAACTGATCCCCAACCAAATCTCGGACCGGCTTCTCCTTAAGGTACTTCATCGTGTAGATGGCGTGATTCTCATCGATCTCCTTGATTCCCTTTTTAGTTGGTATCACCGTCAGCTTGGCTCGTTCCATATACATCTCCCGAACACATTTGCGCACCAACGGCTCGCGAGCCAGTTGCGTGGCAACCATGAACTTGGCTGCTTCCAGGACTTCCTCGTTGCTCTTGAACTTGCCACCAATATAGTCGACCGCCAGAGTAGATGGCTCGGTCAATTCTTGCTCCACTTCATGTCGCTGGTAATTGTCTCTTAAATTCTCAGCAAAATGTTCTGGACTGAGACCAAATCTCTTCGTCAAACTATCCAAACCGGCTTTCCTGCACTGAATGTAGCTGTCAGAGCGCACAGCTAACTTCATACTATCTTCCTTTAAGTCGGCATCATCATCCATTTCCTCTTCTTCCGGTGGAAGATCTTCACCGTTCTCTTCAGCGTCGAGCAACTGTTGTTTCCTCCTTGCGATTCGGGCCTCGCGACGAGTCTCTCGCTCTTTCACCCTCATCGCCTCTTGCATCAACTGAATGTCCTGACTATAATACAGTCTGAAGTGACTGTATACATCATTCATCTCTTCATTAGTTTGTACGTTCCTTAAACGATCAATGTCTTCATCTTTCATGACCCGAACACTATCAGGTATTGGTGCGTTCGGAGTCTTCATTAACTGATCCAATTGGTAGTTGCGCATGTTTTCAAATAGCTGTACCAACCGTTCTTTTCTCTGCTTCAGAGAACACCACTTGGCATCAAACTTAAACACTTTCCACAGATCGTTGATGTTAAGCTCCGGAAACACATACTCTTTCCTGTAGAAAGAGATGAACGGCACCTCAAAATGCTGATTTCGGATGAATTCGAGAGCAATTTTTATTTTGCCGATTGTCTCAGGACCTTTTTGTGCACGTTCCTTAGCCTCTTCATTCAAGTGTGAATCTTGAATCGATATGGTTGGCTGGCAGAATGCCTGTTTATAAATCCATTCTGCTTCTTCGTCGAGCTCATTAGAATTTTCCTCGACAGGTGCAACTGGCACCGAACGCACGATCATGCGCTCCGGTATGTCCGTATTTCGGATCTCGTTGTCCAGATCCGTGAAGTGACCTCGTTTCAGTTCACTCGGTTCGTAAACTTCGAATATGCTCGTCCGAGACTTTTTATGTTTGGGCTGTTTCATGTGACGACGAGGGCGCGCACCATCACCATCTTCCTCGTACTCATCCTCTTCGTTTTCTTCATCTTCACTGTAATCCTCGTCGTACTTTGCAATATCATCATAATCAAAGTCGACGCCGAATATATCTTGCGCTTTTTGCAAGTTTGCGTCTGAGAAAACAGGCTTCTTCTTCTTTCTTTTCTCTGCGATGGGTCTACCTTCGTCGTCAACGATAAAATCGTCTGCATCCGAATAATCGCTATCGCTGTCTTCGTCGAGAGCATTCGGCTGAGGACAATGATTGCGCTCACTTTGTCTTTCATCATCCTGAAATAGATAATAACATGTTTGATAAATATTTGTTTTTTTTATGTAGATATGACTAGAGAGATGTGTTAATCTTTTTTTTTTCGAGTGACTATATTTGCAACAATACATAATTGTGTGTGGATGAATATACCATCGCTTTCCACTTCTCAAAGAAACAAGCGAGCAAGCAGGAGTGTTGATAAAATACATTTAAGTTCGCATTAAAGGGTGAAAATTCTAGTGATTTATACTTACATCGTCGGATGCTTCATCAAAAAGCTCGTTGGCAATTGTATTGCGCTCTTCCTCGACTTCTTGGTCTTCTTCTCCCTCGGATTCTTCATCTCGAATCCGCCGCAGACGTTTGAATCGTTTCTGAAAAGATGTTTTCAAGTTAATAAATTTAATATTAAATCGTTTAATTTAATGCTATTTTGTTCGAAGATATTATAAAATAAATATTGTAAAGAATGAAATTATAAAAGTGAATATTTGAAATGATGTAATTGATTGTATTTATATTATAGTACTAACTCTTTGAACTTTGACACCCAAATTTTCTTCCAGCAGATCATAATCGTCATCGTCAAGGCGGTCATCGTTATTATATTCGTCGTCACTTCTCTTCCGCTTTCGAGAAGCATCAGAAGCATCACTATCTTCGTCACTTTCATCGATAGGATTATCATCGATTAGGTCTTTTAATTCTTCCCGGATCTTATCTTCATCATCGACTTCCTTCTCGTCCTCACTTTCATGTCTAGCCTTCTTCAACTTTTTGAACTTTTTACGCTCGACGGGAGTCAATTCTTCCTCCTGGAAAATTATAATTAATATGAAATCATTTTACAAATGTATAATGTAATTCGTAATATAGAATGACTTTCTGGTAAAATTTTGTAATTAAAACATGTTCAGAATAATGTTAAATGTACTTGATGACATAATTGTGTTCAAATTTGTATAAAATAATGTAAGTAAACCAATTTTATGAACGACAATACATACATTTAATAAATTTAATATTAAACGCATCACTTTTAATCAATGTCTGAATACTCTTAATAGAAAGGGCCAACTTGAAGAATAACTTAGCATAATATAAATATAATGTAACTGATTGCAGACTGTTAAAAGTATATTATACATTTTCACAATTAGAAAAGCGGTGAAAAATAATTTTCAAAGCTCGTACGCCGATGGCGCCCTCGGCTGAAATATACTATTAGAGTTATTTTGAGTTAAAAGTTACTTTTTTAAATTCTAACTAAATATATTATGGGAAATTGTTAATAGGATACTAACAGATATGTTTTATTAATAAATTTACTAATGTTATTGAATTTTATATTTAATATAAATATAGTTCAACAATTTTCTATAAATGAAATATTTCTATACCTGAATATTTTTGAAAACATAAAATATTGTTCTCTTTTAAAATTATATTATTAGATGTGCTTATCGCAATTTATAATCCAATTTAAAAATAATCCTGGAAATTCCACCATTTTAGTCATGCTTTGTAAAATCCAGGTAGTATAAATCTTTTGAATAGAAGGGTATATTCTAGTAAGTTCTAGAGGTATCTTACATATTATGAATGTAAGAATTCATATTCCATAATCCTGTAAACTAGTTACATTGTATGTCAACAATTTTAAGACAAAATTTATTGTCAATAGTGGCATTTTCTAATATATGGTACTTTAGAAGTGCTTTCTTTTGAAATGGAATTATTATTCGTCCTTTTCTAAAGGCTTAAGTACAGAAACTTTTCAAAAATCTTCCATTCGGACATAGATAAGAATTGAAGTAGTATAATTTTCTTGAAAGGTAAAAGTGTATTCTTCGTTTTTAAAATAACAGAAATTTACGCATAACTAAACTTGTGGAATTTTCAGAAATATTTTTGAATTGTATATAAATTTAGATAAGCATAATTTACAAATTCTTCTAAAGAAATGAATTATCTTTTATCTTCAGAAGTATGCATGCATATCTGTTTTCTAGAAAATATTTCATTTGAAGATAATATAAATAACATATACTTTGAGTTTATGGTAAACAATTATTTTTATTAAATATAAAATGTATTAACAATATAAATAACAATAACAATTAACTATAGAAAATATCAGTTAATAATATAAAATAGTTTTAAAATGTTTATCAGATGACAGAATACTGTATTTACATTTGTTAATTTGTTTTGTATTATAATATATAAAATAAAAACAAATTAAGAAAATAAGTACATTTATTAATTTAAATATTAATTACAACTGTTACGTTTACATGAAGACTGATAATTGATTTTATTGTATCATACAAAATTGTGTATTTGTATTTTATTAAAAATATCATGATCAAAATTAATCTTTATATATTTCACAATGTATGCATTGATTTATTAATATTTTTTTTCATTTGTAAACAAAATCTCATTTTGAAATAAAAATTAAACCTAATTCAAAATAATGAATTTCTTGCGTCATTTTTTGAAATATGTCATCATGAATAGTAAGTTTTATAAACGAAACAATTGTACAAAATGTTAACAATTTCGATGGACTAACACTGATAATGTGTTAGATTGATAAACTAGATACTCAAATCTAAACTTTATATTTATGTGTTCTTCTGTGTTAATTTTAACAGTATTTCTTTATGAATATAATATGTTCAGTTGAAATAAAAAACACTTACGTCGCTACTTTCGACAGCTTCTGGTACAATGAAATCCATGACTTTTGTTCAATATAATCAAATATGAAAATTTACACACTACGTATACGACAAGATTCTCAAAGAAACACGTTGATAACCGTTTGATGGTTTAGCGCGTAATGGCACTTTGGAAACCGGTGCACCGATGGATGTTCTGTAAACGGGAAGGCTTTGCGCGCCACCTATAGGTCGCTACAGGAATGATTGTGCGTTGGGAGCCCTGCCTACCTATAGCTACAGGCTCGTCTGATTCGATTGGTGGAAAACACTGGCCTGCGCAATTTAATCGCTTAATGCCCATCTGCAATATTCACCCATTTTATTGTTACTAATAACAAAATATAACAAAAAATATTACAAAATAGTAGCCATTTATATCTCAAACTTCTTATATTTCAGAAAATTACCTCAAAAAGCATAAATTAAAATCAGATAGCATAAAACTGATCAAAATAATCAGTTTTTTATTCTTTTAATTGTTCTTATGGCAGTAAATAAAAAGGGACAAAAAAGAAATATAATGAAAATATATACTTGTAGTGCGTGTGTTATCATTTTGGAAAAGGTTTCAAGGCGCTCGATGGCTAAATTCGCTCTCCAGTGTAAGGCCATTTAGTTTTTCGGCAGAAGCAATTGGCAATACAAGTACGCTCTTTTTTCGTTTCTTTAATTTTGATAACAGCCCTATGCATGTGAACGTCGAAACATTGTGCAGTAATTTTAAACAAATCATGTTCCGCTGAAAGAAGAAGAATCATCAATTTAGTTTACATACAATCTATATGTATTTAAATAATTATTGTTGCAATTATTTTTACTGAATGCAATCGCAGTTTTGGAGCCTCCGCCTCCTTCTTGCGTTTGTTCTGTGCGGTGATGATTTTGATATCGAGCACCTTCTGCATGTTCCTGACTCTAGGAAATTTCGTGGATTGCAAACATTGCCATAACAAACTTGTAGGGCTAACTTCAGGTGTTCCACAATCTGGTAATGTTCCTTGAAGTTGCTTTTCGTATTTTTTAAGATCAGCCTTTGATTCACTAATTTCAGATTCCTCAGAGTTTTTCTTGGACTTTGGTTTGGGAGTTGATTCGTCATGCTGTTTTTCAGCTTCCTCAAGCTTTTTTTTTCTTTTATTAACCTTCTTCTTCGTTGTTTCAGAATCACTATACATCATAATTGCTTTCTTTATAACTGTTTTTTTATCTATAATTTCTTCCTCTTCTTCGGGCATCTTAAATAACTTACATCCTTGTAGATGAGTTCTGAAAAAATGTTATTTATATTTTTTTTCAGCACTGAGTGCGGAAAAGTGCACTTTTCCGCAAAGCTACCGCAAAGCTCGTTGCGTAATGTACTATTTCCGCACTCTGAACAGAAAAATACCGTACCCAACTCGTTGCCAATTATTTTGTCGAATTAGCTGTGTAATATACTGTTATTTAATTGTAATTTTAGATTTGTTCGTATTTATTATAATTCTTAATCAACTTACTCTTCTTCGAGAATTTCCCGAATGACAGGTAATTTGCAGATATAATCTAAATGTGTAATGGTAAATCTGATTTCTTGGCCAATAGAAACGTTATCGCCAATCCAATTTGTTTCATCCGTTGGTTTTTATGGACACATTAAACCCTTTGTGCACTAGTAGTCCCAAATGGTTGATGGCTTTTTTATTTACAATACCTAATATAATGACAAAAATAATCTTAGTTTATATTCAAATCAGCTGTCAATCTTCTTATATTTTTATTTTAATATATAAGTTCAAAAGTATCTTACCTTTAAGACTTTGTCCAAGTTCTGGTCTAAAAATATAACTGTCACTTAAATGAGCTCCAATTTCTGAAAACGGTTTTGGGTATAAAAGTGCAAATCCTCTTAATCTGAAACAATGATTTCATAACATAAAATAAATTTAAATTATTACAATGCTGAACAATATTTATTTCACTTTGTATTTTTGATATAATTATATAATTGTTTGTAATATAATTTTCCTGTAATAACTTAAAATAAGACAATATGTTTACAAAATAATCAAGGGTAATCCGACTTACAATATAAAAAAATATCTTATAAAATACTAGTGTGTTAAAAGGAAGAATCACTTCTGAGATCAAATTATCTATAATAACATTAGAAACTAATCTTGAACTATGTATTATTCATTATTAATAGACATTTAATTATAACGAACAAAATTAATTATTAAAATGGTTTGCTTACAATGGATCATAAAAACTTAAACTCGAACTCATCTCTTCGTTCAGTGCTAAAGTTGAATTGTTTAATTGAATCGGATGAAGTGCAATGTGTCTTTGGCTTTTCTCCCAATAAACACAAGCGTCTTCATCCTCACACAGGCCTTGCAACTCCAGTTCACTCCAAGTAATCGGCCTCTTTCGTTGATTCATTGTCTTCATGTTACGGTTATTATTAGTAAAATTATTACACAAAAAATTTACTACTAAAAAAATATAAATGCTTCACTTTTTATAACGCGTTTATTTCGTCTTTAATGAACAACGTGATCAAAACACGAAAATTAACCAAAAAACATTTCGCTTCCTCATTTCCTATATTAAAATTGGCTCTATGTCAATATTTCTCCGGATGAAAACGTTCCCGCTGCCAACTTCAGATTGGATCTTCTGAACGTGGACATTTGAAATCAGTGTTTTTTAGGCTGAGAATGGAATTGAACCGTATAAACGGATTATGACTCGATATTTCTGATTGTAATATTATAAAAATATTTTCAATTGGATTTTAAAACTTTTTGATTGATTAATTGGTTAATCGTGAAAGTTATTATTAAATTACAAATTTCGATTTGATCTGCTCATTAAAAATGATATATCTATAAAATTGCAATGCGATATCGTAATCGCACTTCTGCAAAAATCTAGGTTGAACCCGCCGTGTTAAAAACTCCTAAGATTTCCTAAGAAAAGAAATAATTAGGAATTTTTAGGGATAGTGAAACGGAAATTTCCTAAGTGGAGTATATATTTCCTAATTGTTTTTCTTTTTAATTAGGTATTATTCGAACATTTACATATATTTATATAATTGTATATCCCAGCAAACAGAAACTTATAGAAACCGATAGACATTATTTTAGAATAATGTGGTTTTTTAACATTTTACGATAACTTGTTCATCATTTCTATCGGTTAACTTCTATTTAAGCAAATGTATCGTTTGAAACCGATAGACATTTGTTTATTGATAATTACTGAAATGTACTGGTTATTAAATCCGGAAATAATGAAAGATTATGAAGACTGATTTGTTAGAATGTCGATTTGAAAACAGAAAATGTTAGAAAACGTCAAAATTAATTGAAGAGTAATAATTCCATAAATAAGGTTAGTTTTATAAATGTATCGGCTATAACCGATAAATCCACAGATTTTATTCTCGAAATGCGTATTATGAAATATGAATTGGTTATAGCCGATACATTTATAAAACTAACCTTATTTATGCAATTATTACTCTTCAGTTAATTTTGACGTTTTCTAACATTTTCTGTTTTCAAATCGACATTCAAACAAATCAGTTTTCATAATCTTTCACTATTTTCGGATTTAATAACCAGTACTTTTCAGTAATTATCAACAAACAAATGTCTATCGGTTACAAACGATACATTTGCTTAAATAGAAGTTAACCGATAGAAACGATGAACAAGTTATCGTAAAATGCTAAAAACCACATTATTGTAAAATAATGTATATCAGTTTCTATAGATTTTTGTTTTCTGAGAATTGTGCACGTATTTTGTTCCGTAGTTCTTTTCACATCTGACAAACGGTTGATCAAACTTCGCTCTTATATTGTTATAAAATAAGTTAACTTTATTAAGACAATCTGTAATGTTGGTCAATGCGTTTTTGACATTCTCTTAACAGTTCAGATATTTTAACAGTTGAACAGTTCACATTTTCGAACATGTTCGAATTATTAAACATGTTCGAACATGTTTGATCTTACAATATTTACAATTTATGAACATGTTCGAGCAAGGTTCATGAGCAACCCTAATGATATAAGATCATGCACGATTATATCTAATCGTGCCTTATTCCTATGTATGATCAAACCGGAGGTTTTTTTCCCGGGTAGTATCTTTTCTAAGATACCACTCAAAATAGACAAATACTTTGACTTTTTTATGCTCTATGAAAAAAAATTGATTTTTTTACTTAAAAGTTGACATACACTTGTTGTAAAATATTAGTTTGCAAATTTTTAAATGAATTGTAGTAACATTACAACAGAATTACATATTTTCTACTACAAATTAAAGTATATTAACAATGATCTTATTGACAATTAAAACATACATGTATGCATATTGAGAAAGCTCCCTTGTGGAAATAAATTTATGAAAATCTCTGAAAAAAGTCGGAAAAACTCTGAAAAAAGTCTGAAAAACTCTGAAAAAACTCGGAAAAACTCTGAAAATTCCCAATTTTCAGCGTTTTTCGGCATTTTTCAAAATTTTTCAGATATATGCAAATTTTCATTTTTCAAAAATTACAGTTTGGCGGGCAGACATTTTCAAAGAGTTTCAAACATTTTCAAAGTTTTTCAGAATTTTTCACAGATTTTCTGACATATTCCGACTTTTCATGTAAGACATTTTCATATATTTTCAAACTTTCTCTGACGTTTTCAAACTTTTTCCGAGTTTCTCAGATTTTTTCAGAAAATTTCCACTTTAAAATTTAAAAAAGTAGTATATAGCTCAAAAATATGTCTGAAAAAGTACGAAAAACTCGGAAAAACTTTGAAAACATCAGAGAAAGTTTGAAAATATACGAAAATGTCTTACATGAAAAGTCTGAATATGTCGGAAAATCTGTGAAAAATTCTGAAAAACTTTGAAAATGTTTGAAACTCTTTGAAAATTTCTGCAGGCCCAACTGTCACATTTGAAAAATAAAAATTTGCATATTTCTGAAAAACTCTGAAAAATGCTGCAAAACGCTGAAAATTGGGAATTTTCAGAGTTTTTCCGAGTTTTTTTCAGAGTTTTTCAAAGTTTGATTTCAGAGATTTTCA
>JABFOZ010000040.1:0-14061 GCA_022817625.1 Calliscelio sp. ZL-2020 | reverse complement strand
GATTCTATGATTTTTTTGTTTTTACTTCGATTTTAATTTAATTTTTTACTTTTATTTTATTATTACTTTGCACAAATACGAATATCATAGTAATAGTATTACATTATATTTACAAAATATAATGTATAATACATAAAACTATGTACTTGTATATAAAGTAGGCCCCATCCTTCGCCTACTTTTGTGAGACGCATCCATTTGTTTTTAGTCCCTCCAAAATTAGAACAAGAAATTAAGTTTTATAATGTATATACAAATTTTACATAATATTAGTATCGCCTACTTTTGTGAGACGCATCCATTTGTTTTTAGTCCCTCCAAAATTAGAACAAGAAATTAAGTTTTATAATGTATATACAAATTTTACATAATATTAGTATATTTTAAATTATTATTTTAATTATTGTCTTAACATTGCTCAATGATAACTTTATTTATTCATCAAGCAGTTCTTTCTAAGAAAAATATGTAAGCATTCTTAGAATTTCGTGGCCAACTTGATATTTCTACTTTGTTATCATCAACAAGAATCCATTTTGATTTTTTGTTCCTTAAAATACATGTATAATGACCACTATTAGTGTTATTCCCAATATGAAAAACTGTACTGATAACTCTGTATTTACTATTATTTACAGTCAGTGTTGTAGTTGGAATTTGCTTTATACGTAAATCTTTGATTTTTATTATATCGTTATTTTTGCGTTGATAAAGTTTAAGAACTAGAATGAAAATATTACTTGAACGTGTTATTTCAGTTTTTTCCAAAAAAGTACCCTTTTTACAATTTGTGCATGATGCTCCAGAATTAATCCAATTATCATTATTAAAATTAATTATATCTTGAAGATTGTATGAAATTTTTCTGTTTTCTGGTACAGCACAATATAGAATATTATTTACGGAATTATTATCAATAATAGTGTAATTGCAGGAACGACACTGTCGATGAATATTTACTTGATGTTGTAAAAGTTTCTCGGAATTTTCAATTTTTTTACAAAAATCTATTAGGAATTCTGCTGCATCTTGTTGTACAGGGGCAATGTATTTTATGTCAATAAAACTTCGTAGTGTTTTCATATCGATGCCATTTTTTGAATCGTATTTCTCTATTATTGTCTTTATTAAATTCTTGGGTTCTAGATTACAAAGTTTTTGCCTTATCAAACAACAATGCAGAAGACATTGTAAAATCGAATTCGCGTAACACGATAAACCATCAGAGTTAGGTAGTCCACGTATTGGCCATTCAGCAGAATCTACAAAATCCTTGTCCTGAGGCATTTGACGCTGCATTAACTTATTAGGAATAGTCCAGCGAGTGTCGTGTATTTTCCAATTATAATTTTGATAGGCGTTGTTAAATGATTCTAAATCAGGTCTGTATGTTTTTCGTAATCGATTGTATTCAATTATTGCAATATTATTAGCTTTAACAGAACATGGGTCAAAATTAATTAAATACAAGCCATCAAGAGAAGTAATTCTTGAAAGTGCAACATATGTTTGGCCACAGCTAAAAATCGAATTTCCAGCTTCTACAACGGCGTTTTGTAAACTCAGACCTTGGCTCTTATGAATTGTCATGCCATAACTTAAGGTAATGGGAAATTGTTGCCGAATAATGAATGCATTATTCATTATCTCGAATTTAACTTTACACCGTTCTAAGGTATGTTGACGACCTTCATTTAATTCAATAATTATTGAGTCAACATGATTAGCATCTTCAATACTATATTTAACAGATTTTATTGTAGCTATTGTGCCATTAACCAGTCCTAAAGAGGTATCAATATTTCTTCTAATCATTATTTTAGCCCCGATTTTAACAATAATAACTTTTGCAAGTCCAGCTGTTCTCGAAGAATCGTCATCATATCGTTCCAGTAATTTTAAGGCTTTCTTTTTTACATAAAATGTACAGTCAGCTACATCATTTGCAATGAGTCTGATTTCTTTCAAAGGTATTCGAGATAACATGGCAGAATTGAGCGAATCGCATTGAGCACATGTTGGAAGCAAACATACTGTACTACTTGGTAATTTTTCAATATAATTACAAAGATATTGTAATCGTTCTTCATAGTCGGAACCTTGCAAATTAATTTGCCTTTTTTGCAAAGTTTCAATATCTTTATTTGTTATAATTCCTATACGAATATTTCGCAATATGTCGCGATATGTAGAATCTCCGTGTTGCCTCATATTAATTGTGAGTTCATCGTAAGAAAATTTAGACCATAGGTCAGCAGATCCTATTGCTCCAGTATATTTCTCACACTTTAATTTGGAAAGTTTACAAAATGGTGGTTCTTCATGTACTGGTGGAAGTTGTAATAAATCACCAAATAATAATATATGTTTTTTTCCGAACCATCCATTGTCTTCATCTTCAGTATTGTAAATTTCTGTTAATCTTAAATGTATATACAATAAAACAACATTCGATATCATAGATACTTCATCGATGATAATCAAAGAAACATTTTTCAGTTGCTCCCGGATTATTTTTAAAGCTGAATCGGAAAGAGGAGAAAACTTTGCTGTGCTGCCATGTTCAACAGGCAGTTGAAATAATCTGTGTATAGTTAAACCATCTATGTTAAATGCTGCTATACCGGTTGGCGCTGAAACGACAGTGTCCTTTTTTAAAATTTGTTGTGTCCAGCATCTAATTGTTTTAATTAAAAAACTTTTACCAGTACCTCCTTCACCACTAACATATAGCCGCATAGTGTCATTTTCAGAACTTAATGAAGTAACAACTCTATCGAATACTCGTCTTTGATCAAGATTTAATTTTGGAATCATATCTTCAACATTTTCATCTTCACATTTGTTAGCTACATCTATTATATCTTTCATAACATCATCAAGTTTCATTGGTATACAATCGTCAGGATAATCAACATCATTGTTATCTAATCGAATACCATCGTCTTTATTGTGATCGTCACTTTCTTCCATACATTTTTCTACTTCAGTTTTCATATTCTCAAAGTTTTTCTGTACAGTTTGGAGATGCTCGTGATATTCTGCTGCCATTTTAAGTTCGGTCTGAATTAACGAAAATGCGGTGCTATAATTTTCACATCCACCTCGTAATTCTGCAATATCTCTCCACGGCTTAAATAATAATAAAAGTGCAAAATAATATTTTTCTGGTTCCAAATAAACATTATGTTGATAATGATTTATTAAATAAGGACGTTTTCTTTTTTTCAAATACAATTTATTGTTTATTTCATAGTGTACGACGTTCACATTATGAGGTTTGGTAGTAGTAGTATCATACCAGCTAGCGAATTCATATAAATTCATAGAATGCAAATTTTGTGGTCTAGTTGGGTAATATGTATCAATGAAAGAGGGGAAAAATATATCTTCCGAGTCTTTATCTAATAATTGAATTTCGGTGCGTGATTTTATTCTTCTATTTCTTATAATATTAACATCTAACCAGCGAATTGTAGTTTTGCAATCTGTACCATATAATGGAATACCAATAAGTGTGTCAGCAGCTTCAAGTGCACCACATTCACGATGATTTAACATACGCATTCCAACATTCCATAGAGCGCTTGATAATGACTTAATTGAGTTAATGACATCAAAAGTATCTGCTTCATTACTTTTTTCTGGCTTAACTACATATTTAGTAAGATAATTAACAATAAAGTTGGACTTTTCTCCAATAAATTGAATATCCATATTACCTTTCCAAGCAGTAAGTATGACAGGGTTGTAATCATTTATTTTAACTTCATCTTCTTTTCGTGGTAAATCATATAATCTGCTCTTCGATTTTAGTTTCTTTCGTTGTGCAATTGAAAATGCAACATCTCTCATTACCATATTATTTGTAATAAGTCGCGGAAAACCAAATCTACATACACTACGAAATCCTTTGCCAGTATTTTTTATACGCATGCAATAATCATTATGATTATGAGATTGAAATTTAATTACATTGTGATGCAGTTTTGGAGAAACTTTTTTTTGTGGTATTGCACAAGTTACATATTTTTGTACAAATTCCATTATTTCTTCGTTAGATGATTTTCCTATAACTGGAGCGTTTTTAATCCATATAAGCAAATGGAAATGTTGTGTGCCTCTTGTTTGATATTCTCGACGCCAAAAATAATGTTCAACTTCACCAATTGGATTGTCTGTAGAACAGATGAAATCTAACATACCTCGAAAAACGTTATCAATGTATCTGGAGGTTGATACGGGATCCATTGCAATTAACTCATTAATATTTTTTGTTTGAGCTGACGGTCCATTTACTGAACGTAAATATAACAACAAATCTTGCCATTCAAATTCGCTAGGACTAAGGGTTAGAAACCATGTAGGAGATCCATAATAACGAGTCATACACATTAATTCATTTTTGGGTTTCTTCCAATATTGTGCAGAATTTCGGATTCGTGAAAATATCGTACTTAAATCAGATTCCAGTTCCAGATTAGATAATTTTTTAAGATAAATTTCTGCGGTATATCTTTCACGTGGATTTGTGATATTTAATTTCGAAAAAATACCTGCGCTCAATTGTCGTATGTTATGATTATTTAGTAAGAAAAAGAGATATTGTATGTTTGTTCGAAATTGTGAATGTTTTGATAATAACTGACGCTTAATAAAATTAAAATCTGTGATATGAGTATCTCTACTTTCACGTTGACCGTACTGACCATATGGATATAAATCGGGAAAGCATTTTAAGTCTAGATCTTGGCATCGATTATCTAAAGGTATATCACATATTTTTACCATCTGATATAATGCTGTATCAGTTTCTTTAATTTTTTTCTCATGCATAAGATGTATAGTGAATTGTTCATAATATGAGTCCGATTGTGACATTAACGTTAGAAGTGCATTGTGTTTTTCATTCAGATTTTTGGATTTGTTCTTTGATTTAGTTATTTGTATTTCAGATTCAAGTTCATCGACATTTTGCACATTATTATTAAAATTATTATGCTCTTCATTTGGATAATCGTTACTGACTTCCTGATATTCAACATCAGGTAATTTTATTTCAAGTAAATTTGAATAATTTTTAGGTAATTTTATTTCGGAGTACAAATAATTATTTTCTTTCAACCATAATAAAGCATTATAAACTTTTTTTACATCGACTAAATTTTGCCAAACAATATTTGACTTTGTTGGAATTCCACGCACCAAAATATAAAGTTCATGATTCGAATTTATTGGTACATCTGGAGGACATACTTTCTTTAATGTCTCCTGTAACGGCAATGGAAGATGGAAAGTCGTGCCTTTTACTTTTGGAATTTGATGATTGCGTGGTCTTTTTCTTTTTGAAATTGTATTAGCTCGTTGGACCGTTTGAAACGCCTTCGCTCGTTGAATAAGGATTTTTTCATATTCATTCAATTCTTGAATTACATGTGGGATCGGTTTAACTTCTAATTTATTTAAGATGCATGTAGGAGGCATTAAATTTTTTCCAAGTTTTTTATAACAGAACATACATATATGTAAAATAGATCCGACAAAGTTTTTATAATATCTCATCAAATCGTTCCAAATCTGTTGACTATCAAAATTATGACTTTCAATTATTTTGAAAGTCGTCACATCCCTTTGAAAACACAGTTTTTCACATGAAAGACAAGGAATATTAGGTACATCTAGTACTCTTTTGTTCAAAGCTTTGAATGCTCGATCATATTTAGATCTTATATTATCTTCATTCAATGATAAATTGGCGTCCATATTAATAACAGGAAAAATCATAAGATTTTTTTTTGCGTCATTAACTATTCGATGAATAAATTCAACATCACCATTGTCCAAAGCTAAATCTATATTGTTTAACTGTTTTTTGACATTCATAAATTTATAAATTAATCGTTTTATGTATCTAATTTCAGGAAAATGAGGTGATAATATTTCCAAACATAACATTTTTGCATTGCATGATTTATAATGCATATAACAATCTAAGGAATGCCCTAATTTATTATTGGTATATTTATTGCTACATAAAGAAAAATCACTAATATAATTATTAGCCTGAACTAACGAACACTTTATAATATCTCTATATATTTTCATTAAATCCATAAATACGTTATCATCATTAAGTTTACATACATTGGAGCATTTCCATTGAATTTTCGATACAGAATTCTTTGCATTGTTTGATTTGGATTCAATCAATGGCAATATATTAATACTTTTTCCTTTTAAATCCATAATAATAGCTGAAGAAGAATTTAACAGATTATATGATGATTCATAATAATATGCTTCTGATGATGGAGAATGCATAGAGTAACCACATATAGCTGCGATACCTTCATCGCTATGTATATCACATGAAAGATGTTCGTATCGTGACAATGAAACTTCACATTTAATTTTGATTAAATGGAATATCTGTTTGAACTTATTATGAACCTCTTTCCTTGCATTCAGACACCATTTTACAAGTGTTTCTGCTTCGAGTCTTTTTTCTTCTGCAGATTTATATTTGAGAACATTTGCAACTATTCTTATATATTCCTCTTCCATCTTTTTTAATTTTATATAATCAGTTATTTTGCTGGGTTTATTATCTAGTGATTTAGAGACAGCCTGAATTTTTTTATTTTGATATTGCTTGTTTTGCCTTTCTCGAATATTTGATTTATTGTTTTCATAATACACAAGTCCACGATCTCGGTGTTTTTGTTTTAAATATTCAGTCTTATCTATTATTATATTGTCTTCATTCATAGACATTGTTTTCCTTATTTTATTTTTATTTTCAAGATTTGGTGTATTTAATTCATCGTAACATCGTTTTAGGTTAGATGAACTTCGTTCTACAAAATTCTCCATTTTCGTTTTTTTGGTTTCATAAAAATGGACAGGACTATTTGACTTTTCTAATTTACGTTTTAATAACGCGTTCTCAGTGTACAAAGAATCAACATTATTTTCTATTTCTGTATTATCATGGATTTGCTCAATATAATTAAAAGGAAAATGTTCTATAGCATGCGTTGAAAATATTTTATGTAAATGTAAACGCATTCGAGAATAAACATATTCAATTTGATTTGGTGAAATATTTAAATACAAAGATATTGCAAACGATATGGCAAACACTCCACAATCTACACCATTGCGCTGGTTTTGAACTCGTGGAAATTTAACGCTATTTTCAATGGAATGAAAAAATGGATACAATTGTTGCAAATAAATTTTTTGGTGTTCATGCAAATGATGAATATTTAAAGAATCATATATAAACAAATCTTTGCCATCAAAATAACTACATACCCAATGCCCACAATCACGAGCAGTTTCACCATCATAACTATGTAAAATTTCTATATGCTTTTCGTTTTCTTGTACAGGTTTAATTTTCCACGGATTTTGCACTAGGTGCGATCCACGTGGCTTATATGTTGAAATGTTCTGAAGTATTTTATTAAACTTATTAATATGTCTATCATTTAATTGCCTGCCATCTAAGATTAGGTTCAAATCTTCTTCATCTAATAATTGTATGCCTTGTTCGTAAACTCTATAATTAACAGTAGTTGAATTTTGATTAAGAGAATCACTAACAGTTATATGTGATGTCATACTGCAATCAGTTTTAGAAAGCACATTGTTACATTTATTATTAATAAATTCATTATACAGTATGACATCACTAGTCGTAGAAGTTTGACTGCTTTTTACGTTATCATTTCTATTGCATTGGGATGTCGATATCATTTGTGCGGGAACTGTTGCTTCAACATCACTATAACCAGACGTTTGACTATTCTTTTTTTCATCAGATCTGTCGCTATTGGCTGACGTTCTGATTTCAGTAACAACATCGTTGGACGCAGACGTTTGACTGTTACTTCTTTTATCAGATCTCTCCCTTTTGGCTGACGTTCTGATTTGTGCGGGAACAATTATTTGAACATCGCTATAGGCAGATGTTTGACTGTTTCTTCTTTTATCAGATCTGTTGCTATTGGCTGACGTTCTAATTTGTTCGGGAACAGATATTTCTACATCGCTAGAGGCAGATGTTTGACTGTTCCCTCTTTTATCAGATCTATTATTATTGGCTGACGTTCTGATTTTTGCGGGAACAGTTATTTGAACATCGCTAAAGACAGACGTTTGACTGTTCCCTCTTTTAACAGATCTATTACTCTTGGCTGACGTTCTGATTTCAGTAACAACATCGCTAGAGGTAAACGTTTGACTGTTTCTACTTTTATCAGATCTATCGCTATTGGCAGACGATCTGATTTTTGCGGGAACAGTTATCTGAACATCGCTAGAGGCAGACGTTCTGATATTAGTAACAACATCGCTAGAGGCAGACGTTGGACTGTTCCCTCTTTTATCAGATCTATCGCTATTGGCAGACGATCTGATTTTTGCGGGAACAGTTATCTGAACGTCGCTGGAGGCAGACGTTCTGATATCAGTAACAACATCGCTAGAGGCAGACGTTGGACTGTTCCCTCTTTTATCAGATCTATCGCTATTAGCTGACGTTCTGATTTTAGCATAGACATCGCTAAAGACAAACGTTTGACTGTTTCTTTTATCTGATTTATCGTTATTAACTGCTGATCTTGTTACTTTTGAAGATGCTGCAATAACATTACCTGTGGTATTTTCTTTTTTGATTTTTTTCGATTCTCTGTAATATTCACGTCGTCTCAGGTACTCTAATTTTTTATGCAAGGCCGCAGCAAGTGGGAGTACTTTTTGAGGTGTCTGAAGCGTACTTTGAGGAAAGTGTTGTATAGAATTTTGATCAAATATTTTAAACAAATGTGGTCTCATTAAAGAAATATCATACCGGACTTTATCGGGTTTTATACCAAAAGCTAAAGAAGTAGCAAATGCTATGGCATAAACACCACAATCAATGAAGTTTGGCTGTTGTTGAACTAATGGGAATTTTATATTTTCTTCACAAATGTTTATGTTTGGATATAAATTTTGCATGAAAGCTTTGATTGTTGGATGTAATCTTCTTAAATTCAGAGAGTCATATATATAAAATGTATTTATATCATAATACATACATATCCAATGACCTGAAAAATGCATAATCTGAATGTGATCGAGATGCGATTTGCATGGAATTATTTGTTCTGGACAGTATCCCATAGAAGGTGGCTGCATATCATAGTGAGATATTTTACGTAAAATATCTGCAAAGCAATTAATATGATCATCCTCTAATTCTATTCCATCAATTACTTCTCTTTTTTGCTCTGTCGTTAAAATCATTTTATTTTGTGAAATAAAAAAAGATGTTAGTAAATAAGTAAATAAAATATGTTAGTAAATAAATAATCAAAAATAAAAAAAACTAATAATAATAATAATAAATACAATTATAAATCACTACTTACGTTTATCTGCAATCTAGAAAGTGTAATTGTATATTAAACTAACTTTTATAACTTTTCATTTAATAATGCAGTCTATTTATTTTTTTATTAAATAGAGTGAATTATTAAACATATTTATTGAAATGACGCCACTGACATCGTTCTCTCTCTTTCTAAAATGTCCCACGCCTGTACAATTAAATATAGGCGTGGGATTTTTAGAAAGAGAGAGAACAATGTCATTGGCAACACTGATTTATTGCTTCATATGTTATAGATCTTCTGAAATATAAACTCGTGTCATAGGCTGATCTTCCAATCAGGGGCCATATTGTCAAAATTATTGCATTACGCTGTGAGAGCGATTGCATATCTTTGTCTTTGTCTACTTCCTTCTTTAAAACAAAGATAGAAGCATGCTATTGCTCGCGCATAGCCATGCGAACATTTTAAAAATAGGTCCCTGCCGTATGACACAAATTTATACACGAGGAGAAAAAATGCCATTAAACCAATAACGCGCTTGATGTAGAATGCAATTTAATTTTCTAACCTTATGCCGTGTTCGTTTGTAGCAAAAACTGAAACTAACCCGCATTTTATCTCTTTCTTTTGCATATGAAAAAAAGAGATAAAATACAGGTTAGTTTCAGTTTTTACGACAAACGAACATGCCATTGGACATTTTATTTGACAATTTCTTAATGCGAACTGTATATTATTGCCATAATAATTATATTACAATTCTATAATAGAATCCACATTATTAAGCAATTATCAAGTTATAATTTTAACGTTAAATCTTGTTCGCGGCACTCGCAAAATTGAGAATTTTTTACTATTTTTCAGAGATTTTCAAAATTTTTCAGAAACGATTTTCCATTAGGTTTTATTACATTATTTTAATTTCATGATGATTACTACAATAATTTAAATTACACATGTCTCACATTAATTTATTATATAATTATTCATTGTGTTGGAATAACAAACGGTTTTTAAATTACAAACTTACAAAATTAAAACAAATAAACCCTTTAGTAATTATTTATTGAGATTCTCACTTTTTGATTTTATTAATTTTTCAAGCTCCATTTTAATTGTTATATAATCATAAAATTTAGTAATTTTATATTTTCTGTTATTTCTCATTTGACGTTTTCACTTTCCAACAATATTTTTTATTAATAAAGGATAGACAATTCAGTCCACATAAGTGCATCCTTTATTAATAAGAATTATTGTTGGAAAGTGAAAACGCCAATTCATTTTTATCTTAAATCTGTACTCATGAAATCTTATATTTACTGATCATTTGTAATTTTTCAAACTAATTACAAAATACTATTATACTATCATTATATTATTTACTATTTGTAATTGCTCATTGCTTTGATATCGATTTAAATGAAAAATTCGCGAAAATTAATTATTATTAACTAATTTTTTTGATTTTGAGGTTATATTGTTAACATATAAAAAATATTTCATTAATGTGAGCTTCAAAATATATAAACATGTACATATCAAACATTGAATAGGCAGTTTAATATATACTTACTTCCTGAATTCAATAGCTTGTATATCAAAATTTCGTTAAATAAATTAAATAACGCAAAAATGTCTCTTGTTTATATTATTTAAAACAAGGCGAAAGGTTACAATTCTGCCATCTGCTACTTCCGTGAAATTAAGGCTTTTTCGCATGACATAGGAGTTTCAATTTATATTTTCCATGAACACAGCCAACTATATATTTGGCAATATATGTGCGTTCAAATTCTACAGGTAGATTGACAGTTCGTGATTTTCGTGTGAAATCAACTAAAGCTAGGGTTTTTTCTTTCAACAGTTGTTATAATGTTTGTCGTTTCATAAAATGTTTTTAAAAGGCAACTAATTCATGTTAAGCCATGGCGGATAACGTGCGTAAGTAAACAATGCTAATATTTATGTTATTACCGTATATGTTTTGTATAAAAATTAGAAGAAAATTAATTAAAAATCATTTATATAATTAACTAGTATTTAGTTTAATAATTAAATAAGTATTTAAATTAGTTTGTATATATAAAATGTATATATATAATAATAATTTAACCATTTTTTGCAGATAATGATGCTTTCTTGCTCATGCAAGCACAGCTGAACGAGCTGCGACAAGCGCTGCAACAACAGCAGCAAGAAAACGTGTACCTGCAGAACGTTCTGCAGGCACACAATATTCTACCACCACCACCAGTACCGCAGCCACCTGCAGCACCGCAGCCTCCTCCAGCACCACAGCCTCCTCCAGCACCACAGCCGCCTCCAGCACCACAGCCTGCAGCGGTAGCTGTGGTACCTCCTCCTCCGGCAGAGAATCAAGCACCAGCTGTTGATCCTGTCATTGGTCCACCAGCTGATGCTGACCAGGCTGCCGCCGGGCAGCAACCGCCGGATGGTGTTGTGGCCAATGCCGGAGGACAAGTGGTTCCGGGTGCACCAGGTGACGCGGTACAGCAAAACAATCGGCAAAATAAAAAGCCCTGTAAGTATTTTGTTGACATTTATAGCTATACAGTTAGAAACATAACCTCATATTTAGGCAGTGTAAATAATTTCTATTATTTTTATAATGCATGTTCATTTTACCATTAGAAAATATAGAAAACATTTTTACGAATTTCCGGTTTATTCATCACAATTGCAGCAATAAATGGTATTTATACAAAGCATTTTATGTACAGCGTTTGTTCATTGTTTTTTGATGTCAAATCGAAAAAAAATCTGTATATAAAATTGCAATGTAGAAGTACTTTTTGTAACTGCAATAGTCATGAAAAATCGGAAATGTATCAAAGATGTTTAATACAAATTTTTCAGGTCAAAATAAAACACGCATTAAAATAATATTAGTAATTAAAAAGATCGACATCTCAAAAATTATATTCAATCTCATTTTTTTCAATTGAAATGACTTTTGAAGCCCTCAAATTCATTATTTGTATACATAATCAAAGTCAATTGTGTATTAGTAATATTATTTAATATTTAATCATTAATTAAACAATTTATTTTTTAAATATAAATATATTTAATATATTTTTATTTTTTAAATAAAAATATATTTAATATATTTTTATTTAACGCGTGGTTTAGAACATATAACATATAATTAAATTAAAATATTATTTAATAAAATCTATTCGTTCATACTATAATTTTTTTACTATAAAATACTAAATAATTTTATAACTTTTACAGATAGACGAAGTAATGGTGGCAGCCATCACCGCAAGAGAGGACGAGGTGGGGGAAGAAGAGGAGGTAGAGGTGGAGGAAATGGTTCAGAGGGCGGAAAAATGATTTTTAATTTTT
Organism: Calliscelio sp. ZL-2020; assembly: GCA_022817625.1. Lineage (NCBI taxonomy): Eukaryota > Metazoa > Arthropoda > Insecta > Hymenoptera > Scelionidae > Calliscelio > Calliscelio sp. ZL-2020. Next base: position 1,303 of record JABFOZ010000040.1, on the reverse strand, counting down.
ATACCAATTAAAGATGTGTAACTAGCTTTTTGCAAAAATAAGTATTATTAAAATAAATGTACTAATACATTTTTGTGTAATTTATTGATTAAACCCATTTCTTATACCGTAGATTTACATTTTATTGTTTATTTTTGTCAAAGAAATACAATTTAAACTAGTAATAAAGTATTTTTGTCAAATAAATACAATTTAAACTTGTAAAAATTATAAAGTTGAATCATGGTAATACAATATGATTGAGTAACATAAAAAATGTATATGTAATAAAGAAAAAAATGGCATCGTTATTTTAATATTAAAACAAAATGTCGATTATAAAAATTAAGGGATGATAAAATAAAGAATATAAATACAGAAAAAAATAAAAGTATTACAGTTGAAATATGACGAAATGAATTTCTTTAAATAATAGTTTAATTGAAAAAATATATACTTTTTTCGATTAAACAAAATAATATTTATTTCAAGAATTTTGTTTCGCCATATTTCAATTGTAATACTTTTATTTTTAATAAATTTATTGCACCGTCATACAAAATATATACATATATTACTCATTTATGTTCTTAATTTAATCATTGTTCAATTTTTAAATTCGACATGTTAATATCAAAATTTGTTGTAAAATTTATAACTAAAAAATTTTTAATGAATGACGTGTATTTGAATGATTGTTCATTATCAAATATATGATTCTGTTGATCAAGGCACGGCATTTTTTTCAAAATAATTTGGAGCAACTTTATTTGAAACAACGTTTATCTCTTTTTCGTTTTATTTTGTAAGGCGATTTTTTTCATTCAAGTTGAAGGTTTCAATCGTCAAGGTCAATTCAACTTTTTTTTTATTATTTAAGTATTTTTTATCATATCATAACGGTAGCTAGGCTCATTTCCGGAAGCCCCGGTCGATTGATTAATTAAAAAATGACAGAAATATAATAAAAGGAGAGATCCGACGTTTCTCTGTTCCAATGTTGCTCACTTGGCGGCAGCACTGAGACGCAGATGAAACTGAAAGCTATATCGCATGCTATCTCTGTTCCGCATATCTTCATGTAATGAGGAGACAAAGAAGGCATGTTAAAACTCGAGAAAATAGACTCGCGTCAGCTCTCACATCGCGTCAGTTATTCGAACACCTTGCCCCGTCGGCTCGCTTCCGCGAGCCTTGATCGTCCTGCTGACTTGAATCAGGCAACTTCGTACGTGCGTAGTTGAAAAATGTGCTAATTGTAACAATTGTAGATTTGTTCTGGTGACATTAACTTTTGAAATATTTAGATTGCACTGCCCAATAT
>JABFOZ010000039.1:0-14065 GCA_022817625.1 Calliscelio sp. ZL-2020 | reverse complement strand
TCTTTAAAAGTCATTATTATATATGATAGAAACAGTCCAACTCTGTTTGGTCCAGTTCGTAGTTTTTTAGTAGAGCATCTTCTAAGTGTTTGTTGAGTTGGAAAAGATGATTTTTGACGGAAGAAGAACGGATGACTTGTTTGGCAGTTTCAAAAAACGGATGATCCATCAGGTAAGTTACTTCAGAGTCTCCGGCAATAAGATTGCTTCAAGAAGTTGTTTCAAACACAGATCTCAGTTGGGCAAGTCGGAGCATATGACTTCAAGCAGAGGCCAATCAAATGTCATTTCGTACAACACGTGACCAAATGCATAAAAATCGACTTGTATTTGTTTAATTAAAAGAACAAATATTGTACTGAAAATGATACTTTCTACATGACTTCAGATAGAAAATAACGCTTTTCTTTGTAGATAGGAACAGTGATATTTTTTATCAGTTTAATGAAAATGAATATTCTAATACCGTTGCATGAATTTTTCGTCATTGGATGACGATAGAACGCATTTAACCGAAGGAGACCGCGTTCAGTATCTAGTAATTTTACTCCCATGGTTATTAAAACTACATTGCCGGTGTGCAAGTGTCCATATAAGGCAAACCCTTTTCATGTACGAAGCTTCTAAGATCTGCGAAATTATTTTAGATTTAATTACATTATACTATTATTTCAATGTAGAGCAAGAGTACCAGAGTAAGGGCATTTATCTGTAAATTTATTAAAAAGCGTAAGTTATCGATTTAAAGAGTGCCATTCAATTTTTTATTTCTGGGAGAATATAAACAATAAAAAATTTAACTTAAGTAATCAATCTTAGGCAAAAAGTTTCTCGCACTTTTTATCTTACCTCTGAAGCCCAGTTTTTTAATTAAATTAAAATACTTTTATAATTGACAGTGTATTAAAAAATTAAAAAATCGAATGGCTATCTTTATTTTTGTTAATTATGTTTCATTTCTTTTTATTTTGAGAAATCTGTAATGTCGGTAATCTTCACTTTGACATCTTCTTGAAGTGTCACAAAAAATCAAAAAAACAATCATCTGTTATGATTTCCTACAGAATTTGTAATATATATATCACAAAGAGATACGTTATAAATTTTCACAATTATTCATAAGCTGTGAACAGATGTTGACAGATGTATATAACATTTTCTTCTTATGAATATCTGTGAAAATTCATAACAAACAACAGCTTCCATTTAAACTAATGTTATATACTTGTGATAATAACTGTTGTCAATTCTATAGGAAATCATAATAGATATTTGATTTTACAATATCTTCTGAAACGTAAAATAAGATAATTTATTTCTTGTTGTTAACGATTACAATAAAATTTTTCTTATTTAAAGTTAACGGACAGTTCAAATTTAATGGCTAGTTCAAAATATATATTTATATTGACACATATTGACACTCGGTTAGGAAACACTCAAATAATTACTCGTATTTAATAATTTTAAATATAATGTAGTTTATTTAACTCAAATCAATTCTAATTAGATGACAAGAATCTTCAAATAGTTAAAAGAAAAAAAAAGAATCATCCGTCCATTCTATGCAAAAATCACATTCAAACCAAACGCTCAAATTTCAAAATTTCAATGTTAGTAGGAACGGTGAGTTAGTCACCCAGATCCTGGGCTGGCTAACCAGATGGAAGAAATAAGGAAATAGCTAAGATTCTTAGCATTTCGATTGGAAGGTAAATGTGTTAATAATAAAATCAAAATTAAGTTCAAACGGACAGAAAAATACAAATAAACTCATCAGTATCGATGGTAGCGACATCTACGACTATGTCGTGGCTCTGCTCTCACTGCCGCTGACCTTGCTGGCAACGAACTTCCAACCGTCGAAAGAAAAAGCACCACTAACTCCTTGAAGGAGCAGCCACACACCAACAAATTAACCACAAGAAAAAAAGATAAAAATAAAACAACACCGAAACACCATCAAAGTCCTTTTCGACAAACGACTCTGATGACCGACCGACCGACTCAAAAACACAAAATTAACCGACCGCCGTTTTCCGCCGTAATTTTCTCGCTATCATGAAGCGAACTGACTTTTCAAATTGTCGCTTGACCGGCCGTCACCGTGCATCGAGGGCCGGTCCTAATTCGAGGCGTGACAATTTTCCTTATCTGCGCGATCTAAAGACTCGCACGCGACCATCCTAATGTATTCCCTTTCCTCAATACAGGTGTATTTCAAGCGTTTGATTTCAAATCAAACGTCAAGTATCAAAATTTCATTTTCATCAATTATGTTTTATTAAATAATATAAAATAAAAGAAAAATAATAAACTAATATAAAAATCATTTGACTGACTTCCGAACATCCTCCCCACGTTGAACGACTTGTTCGTTCAACTTCAGATTTGGTTTACTTTGACGCACCAATACACGTGAATTTCAAGCGTTCGATTTCAAATCAAACGTCAAGTATCAAAATTTCATTTACATTAATTATGTTTTATTAAATAATATAAAATACAATAAAATAAAAGAAAAATAATAAACTAATATAAAATTATTTGGCTGACTTCCGAACACTTGTGATTAACTCTTATTTCCTCTGATTGGCTTTAAGTAATAATTTTATACGCATCTATTTACTCCGTGGATTTATTCTTATTTACTCTCAACTACTATTATTTATTCATTTTCTTGATAAATGTTTTTACACCTGTTATTAATTAATCTGCTCATTTACTAAAAAGATAACAATAATAATCAATAAAGATATGGAATTTTGTAAAACTTTATTTATCCATGCATATAATTACCTGATTCCGACTGGAAGAATGAGTGCCTCTCTTAAAATAGACCTAAAATTAACAAAAATATTTTAACAAAATATCTATTCTAATTTGTGATAAATAAAAGTTCTTCAAATGTAAAGATTCTTTATCTTTCTACTTATCTGACTTTCAGCTTCCACACATTATGTATTAGTTGTTCTTCGTCTATTAAAACTATTTACTATAATTTTTAACTTTAATATCTTTCACGTTATTTAAACGCACATTGTCGAATGACAAACATTCCAACCACACTTTTCAAACAGACATTTGTTTACGTTTTACAATTTGACATATCGATTCTCGAAGCTCGCTTGAACAGGCGTGAAGTTAGCGCGCGGGCACATTGAGTCTGGGGGACATTGGCATTCACTCGATTAAATTAAAAATGTAGGACTGTTGGGACTGTTTTTAAAACATTATTCATATTAATGTAATCTGGTATTAATAATAGTTCCAAATGTTATAGTATTACATATAGTTTTATAGGAAATTAGAATTATAACTGTTATAATTATAGTTTTACTAATTAATTGTTTTGTTAAATAAATTGATTGGACATTTTAGCATTAGATAACACTTTTTAACTTCTCCTAACTTAATTTTGTGTTTCAATTAATAAAAATGTTTTGCCAAAGCTAGGAACTATATCAAAGACTGTGTATTTTTACGTTTCGAAATATGTTTTATTTCTTAATCAGAATATGTCAATGTTATAGTCATGGATTTTGACTTGACAAGTCCAAAATTGTATCAATTCAATAAAGGCAACAATTTTCTTTCACATACAAGAAAGTATAAATTGTTGTCAATTTATTACATAATATAAATTTTTGTTAAAATCCATGACTACAACATTGACATATTCTGATGAAGAAATAAAACATATTTCGAAACGTAAAAAACACAGACTTTGATATAGTTCCTAGCTTTGGCAAAAAATTTTTATTAATTGACACATAAAACTTGAGGAACACTATAACACTTATAATAAATAATTTTTTTTTATTGATTTAATGAACAATAATCTTCGTTGAAATGAATAAAAGATAATAAAAAACAAGTATGACACTATAAGAAGTAAGAGTTAACTAAAAACATTATTTAACACAAGATGTTACAATAATAAATATATTTAATTTTTAACGTATGTTTATATTCTTCGTTATATAAATTTTTTCATTACAATAAATTTATTAACAATACAAATATTTCTTTTATTTAAACAATAAATATAATGGAAACTAGGTTTACATTATTCTGCACTAAAATCTTCAAGTAACAGCTTTTCCAAATTTTTTGCATGTTGAAAATATAAACTTTTGTCTGTCATCGAAGCTGCACGCCAATTCATTAAAATATTAGCAGCGTCCCCATTTAATTCTTTTTCTTCAGCAAATAGATATATTGCCTGAATAATGGTAAATTTTGGGTTCTCAACCTATTAAAACGATAGAAAAATGATCATTTAAATAATATTTATTAAATACTAATTTATTATTGATTTTTGCAATTTTAAATTTTATTGAATGAAATTTGTGCAGTTATTTGTATTTTAAAACACGCATTTGTAATATTTTAAAACATTGTATGACAAATTAAAAACAAAATGTGTATCAGCATTAGCAAAATCTTGTTTACTTCGACTTTCAGATCTTTGACGTCGTTTATGGTTACCAAGTCCATTGTCAAGCAGCATTCTCTGTCTGAAATTTTTAATTAACATTAATTTCATTACAATTCATCAACTCTATATCATACTTGATTTTCACAGTGCATTGCCCTTTAAGATTCACACTTAAAAAAAGTATATAAGGTGGTCATAATGTCTTAATTCGTATTAATTATTAATTTTGTTAATTTAATCTTAGCAATTACTTAATATAGTATAATATTAATAATAATAATTTCATAATTTTACTACTGCGCGCAGCTAATTATATTTTTAGAAATAGTTCTTAATATATTAACAAATTTGAAGAAATAATCGTTAAATGCCCTGGCGTTCGCGTTTACACCAAGATTTTGGTATGCCTGTGGTGTAAATCGATTTTGTGTTGTAATCGTGGGGTATCTTTGGTATATACATGGTGTATTTGTAGTATAAAAGCGTGAAAATTTACACCAGGCTTAAGTTTGGTGTCATGTACTTATAACCCAAATTTGGTGTAAAGTTGGTGTAAAACTGATCCAACTCAAATTTTTGGTGTAAAATTTGGTGTAAGCATACACCAGACATTTGAGCTGATTTTGGTGTAGACTGGGATTAATGCTGTGGATCGGACAGGTGTATTATTTCACTAAAAATGAACTTGGTATATTCATACGCCAGAGTTCTTGGTGTTAATGTGGACGCTTTTACACCACCTTTACACCAAAACTGCACCAACTCTACACCACGGTTCATATTGGTGTAAACATAGCATCGCCAGGATGTTTCTTCAATTGTTAAAATTTCAGATAAATCAGACATATCATACATAACCAACTTTTTGTTCTTGTAAATAAATTCTGTACCAATGTTTTTAAGTTATAAATACAACATTTTTAGGATGATATATTTAAAATAGATAAAAAAAACTACTTTAAAATGTCTTTTAAATTTATGACTACAGCTGGAGTGGCGCAAAAGTATCGAAATCGTAAGAAATGTATTATTTCCACTGCTTCAGAATTTTCCTACTGTATATCCCTGTTAACCTTATTGCGTCGATCACGCATTTTCTTTTATTCTTTACGCGCGCGAAAAACAGTATATGCAGTGAGAACAGTATTTCAAACTACTTAAAACTTGAATAATAGTTTTCAGTAGCCGAATTGTAGTTTATTTAATTTCATTTCTACCTTTGTAGTGAATGGAGAATGTCTTTTCTTTAGCATTGTAAATCTTATCTTCCAGTAACCAGTCATATTTCATCACATAAATCTTCTTCTTTACTCGTCGAACAAAGTTTTCATAAAATTCAGGTTTTTTCATCTGTTAAAGACATATTTACATTATAAAATATACTACTTAAATATGTTCTCAACTGTATTAGATTATATTAACCCTTTAGCCCCGAATGTTGCAACATGCACAATTTTATAATTTAGATTATAATAATTACATGCCTTAATTTTGTAATATTAGTTAAATGTTATTGAATAATGTAGAATCCAGTAAAACATTCGAAAATATAATTTTTGTAATAAACATTGATCAATACAAATTATAAATAAAAGTACACAACATAAAAAGGCCTCCGGGGTTAAGGGGTTAAAGCAGAGGATCAGAACAAAATGACTATTCGTAATTTGACGAACAAATTTGATTTACACTGATTGTAAAGACAAAAGTTCTCCATCCATGCACAATTAATGTATATATAAGTAATTATGGATATGCATTTTCATGAACCTCCGATTTATATTTTTAAAATAAAAGTAACTGAATTGATAGAAAAATTATTGATTACTGTCTCTGTCTTTGTATCGGCATTATTTGAATCTGAAAAACAATAATGTATATTAGGGTCAAGCGGGGTAAAAATGATCAGGTTACATTTTTAACACAATTTTGTTAAAAATAAAAAAAAATGATCAGCTGTAACAAAAATATGGTGAACCCCTTGTGCATGTACGATTCCTTTAATAATTCGACTATTTGAAACCATTTTTTTCAATTTGAATGCTGATCAGTTTTACCCCATTTCTGATCATTTTTACCCCGCTTGACCCTATTGTTAATAACATTGTTGCATATTATAATTTGTTTTTAAACCATATAGACATTAAAATATAATTTATAAACGTATTGTTATGTTTTAATTTTTATATTTAAAATTAGTGACATCAAATTCATTACGTGATATAATGTGTTATAAAGGAATTTATAACAATATATACTACATACAATATACCTTAAATAATATAAAATTAAAGAGCTACTTATATATTTCTTTCTTTAGTAAATAAAAAACATTTGATTTGCGTTTTTCAATTCGGTAGAGTTCTACTTCGAGTTTTTTTTCGAGATTTTTGTTATAAGAGATTTTATTTGATGTATTCAAAATATACAAGCCGAGTCTTTTATATTAAAATTTGTATGTATTTATTTTTTTCTTACTTACAGAAAATGTGTATTTTTGTCTTCCAAGTTTCAAGTTAAAAAACTCACTCTGTGTATCAATATGATTTTGAAGTATGAAATGTAAAAAATATTAAATTAAGTTACAAAGTAATGTCTTACGCGAAGATCTGATTTGATTTATATTTTCTTCAACCAGGTCCAAATCGTTGTAATCGAATGAATCGAAAAATTCATTATCATTTTGTTGTTCATAATAATCATCCAATTCCTTCAATTTGGCCTCTGAGAAATTCTGGCATGCCTCGCTTTCTTAAATTGATTTTAAAATAAGCCAATTAACAAAATACCTTTATCAGTTTTCAACGTATACATAATTTTAATAACAAACGCAAACTAAATTGTATTATTTTTTTAATTGATTTTTTTTGGAAAAAGCTTTTTTGGGCACAATGAAAAATGGAATTCTTATGAAAAGTTGCCCTTTCAAAAATATCGATTTATTTAATAATGTATATTATGAATATATATATTAATTACAAATTTATTTTTTTTTAAATTTATAATCCGATATTTACAGTATTAATACAAAAATTATGAATATTGTTCAGTTTTAAAGAACAAACAATATTAATATTGAAATTGAATTTTAAGTTGTCACATTTAAGTTATAATTGAATCACATTTTTCATTTCCAATAAGTCACAAAGTTGTCACATTCCAGTAACAGTTATAACATTTTTCACATTTTAGTCACACCAAAGCTGCTTTGAGCTGAAAATTTTGACGAATTTGTGATGTGCAGGTAACGCATTTGTGACAAATTCATGACAATTTTGTGACGTCACATTCAAATCACCGTAATTGGTGATTGTTTATAAGACATGCATTTTTTAAATAATGTAATTAATAATGGATAATAAAAAATAAATATTTAGTTAATACTGATATTTCTTTCTATATTAGAAACATTCTTAAAATTAAATAAATATAGAATAAATAATAGAATACCTTTTCGGTCTGAAAAACGTACGATTTTCGAATCTTTCGATTGTGAATCAGTATTACTTTGATGTACTACATTGATTTGATAATCTACATCTATACACTCTTCAGTTCGCCTTCTCTCTAAAGAGGGTTCATTTGTGGTTTCGGTGTATACTACTTCTTCTGATACTTGATCATCATTCTCAGCAATGAGTTCACTTTCATTAATCGCTATAAATGAATTTAGATAATTATCAAAAAAACATTAAGTATTTTTTTAACTTCTCTTTAAATGGAGCACAGTTATAATTTGTATATCAGATTTGAAAAATGGTACATATTAAAGACATTTATGTTTCGTCTATATAAAAGGACATATAAATTTTGAAGATAACGTACTATTTAGGTACACTCCAGCATAGCGACCTATTAAATTTCCTGCATATATCAGAAAGCACTGGGTGTCGATTTGTTGCTCATTCAGTAACTTCCAGTAGTGAACTAGCATTTTGTTTTTCAATTTTTGAACTTTCTTTACTACAGGTGGACGTATACTGATTTGAAGCTGTTCAATTTTAATGAATGTCTTGGAGCAAACGGTCAAAAGTCCTTCTAAATTATTAAAAATATTATTAGTAAAACATACATTACACATAAAGTGTTTCTTATTTTTTTAGTATTTAAGCCACGAGAGAGGTTTTTTCAATTTTCTCAAAATTTACAAAAGAGGACTTGCCGATTTTAAAACTAAGCCCTTCATATATGTTTTACTTATTTCTACAAAAAAATCTAACATAAGGGCTAAAATGAGTCATTTTATAAGTTTTATTTTTTATTGGTTATTTTTACTTTTAGATAATATCTTTCAGAATTAAAAGCAATTTTGATTCTGTAAATTCTTAAATATGAATATTACATTCAATATTTGTACATTTAAACATAAATTTATGTCATGGTAGTTTTAATTAAATCATTTTAAGAATAGTAAATATTAAGAATTAAGAATTACAAAAATATATGTTTTATTAGTAAAGATTGACACAAATAAATTAAGAATATAACAAGAAAAAATGTCAGAGTAATCATTTAGGGGGTTGGTAAATGAAACTTCTATTTTTTATTGTTCAACATATCACTGTAATTTATTGTAATTAATTAAGTTTATACAAATATCTTGTAAAGAGCTCAAATTAAACTCGATCAAATATGTTTTTCAAAGTGCGTTTCAACGCTTAAATTTTTAACGGATTTAATTCCAAATACTGCAATTTTGTTCAAATTCTAAATGATTACCAATTAAAAATTAAAAAGAAAATGTTACAAAAATACAAAATACCAAGAAAAAGGAATTACATAACAAAACTTCGAAGTATCAGTCACTGATACACATTTTTATTATTTTCATAGATTTTAAAGGTAAGTTCTAACAAAAACAAAAAAATCACCTTACAGAGAACTTGAAAGTTTTGGAAATGCAATAAAAAATAAGTATGTATAATAAAAAAATGTATTCTTTATTTTTTTCAAATTTTTGATATTTTTATCTTGCCAGCCCCTTTAATTTAATACATAAAAAAATAATTTTCAGTTGATACTAACGAAGAAATATGGAAGCTGAAGGATTCTTTCGAAAGAGTGCGTTCAGTGCCATATGATAACTTTCTAAGTCATTGTTTGTTCGATGCAATTCACCACAACAAGAAATGTCTGCTGCGTTCCAATACTTCAGCCAATATTCTTTTATATATGTCAACAACTTTTGAAATTTACTAATGACATGCTCTGCTGGTTTAATTTGTTGTATTGATTGAATGTCATCTTCAATTAATTTCACACCCTCAATTATCTCATTAGCGGGCAACAGTGGCAATGCCATTACTTGCTTCAAGTTTGCACGCAATTTCGAGATAATATTAATCATGCCATCCTAAAAATTACATTAATTTTATCTTTACAGGCTTTTATAAAACATGTTTCCGGAAAGGAATACAATTTTTAAAAATTTATTTGAATTTAAAATAATATAATTTCTTACATCACACTGAGAAAACTAAGAGGTACGAGGTACCAGTTAAGTGGTAAGATCTTAACACTTGAAATGGTAAACTCAAGTGGTACAACTTAAATGGTGTAGAGTACCATTTAAGTGATAAAATCCTACCACTTAAGTGGTACGCGCTGCAACTTAAATGGTACCGGGTAAAACTTGGGTTCTTAGCACTGAAGTGGTACAATTCAGTTTTCTGAGTGCATGAACCCTGGTTCAACGATCAGGTTGACTCAGACATTTTCAGGCTGTAAAATGTACAGTCCAGATTACTTTGAAAAGTGCAACAGAAAACTTGAATTTGAATGTAAAAAATTGAATATACAATAATAAATTTGAATTCAAATTAAAAAGATTTAATTAGAATACAAAATTGTTAACTTAAATTCCATTTTTTAATTCAAATTCAAATTTTCAATATTATAATTGAACCAGGGAATATTTTCTATATATTATTTAAATATACAAAATATTGTTTTTATAGAAGAATACATTTAAAAAGTGAAATTTATAAAAAAAATTACTAAACTTAAACTTTTATTCAAGTGTACATAAACAACTTACATTTTCTTTATCACAAGTCGATTCTAATGTAATCAATTCTTGCTGAAGACCAATTTCTCTACTTTTTCTGAATACACTCTATAATATGATAATTAAATTATTATATAATGGAATTCGAATTAAATTATATACAATTTCAATATAATTTTTTTATTTATAAAATAAATAGAATTATCACCTGAACAAAATGAAAGAAACACTTTTTTTTAACTACATCCGGAAAAACGTCAGAAGCAGCATCTCCTTCGTTTCTTTCAAAATCCGTCATAATCGAAGTGATTTTTTTGTTCGGCAATAGTTTTTTTAATATTTGGTAGACTTGTACGTAAGATGCTCGATCTTTTCTTGTCATCAAGACCCATAATACTGGAACAGCCTGTATATGTATATAAAGGTATTAAAAATGCTATTATTTCTCAAATTTGTTTTTATAGTGCTGGTTTAATTTGATCGTATTACCTATGTAAAATTGAATATTTTACACTTATTTTTGCAATCCAAAAAAGTTTTATAAAAGATTCAAATAAGTAATTAATTAGTTCAAAATTATATTTGCATACAAGAAAGTAGGACTGTTAATTTTATAGGTATATCAAATAAAATACTTTACTACTCGACATCTCTCGATAAATCAACTCATCATATATAGACTTTTCGCCCGAAAAATCGAATGATTCAATTTCAAAATGAATAACCGAAAGGTTTTTGATTTTTCGTATAAATAATACATTTGTTTTTAATAATATTGATATTTTTTTCTATGCAACTACCTTTGTCCTATAATGTATCATAATGGTGAGGAATTGTTTCTTCCTTGAATTTTTGGGAAATAATTGTTTCGGTATTATGTCAAAAGTGGAGTCAACACCAATACTGAATGAGTTTTCGTGAGATTTATTCAATTTAGCGCAAATTTCAGGACTGTATAGAGCCAGAGCATAATTTTTGACATCTTCGATTAAAACTTCACTTTTGATAACTCCATGGACATAGCTGAGATCATTATTTTTAAGAAACTCGGCTAATTGTGCTAAATTTTTACAGGATGATACCACGTTCAAACCTTGTCGAAGCCACCTTTGGATCGAAGGTCGCATTTCTTCAAACGTCACATTCGCTGCAGCTTGTAAAAACCTATTAAAAACCATTCTAAATGTATACATGAAATATTTGTACTATAGCCATTATCACTAATCACGTAAGATCCTGATTATCGTATTTTTTCAATTACATTTAAAAATTTGTTAGTCAATTTACTGTAATTCAAGCAATCATATTTATACAAAAATGGATAATTATTAATAAAATATTTCTCTACAAATTTATTCTAGATTAATTGGAACTTTTGTTAAAATTAATAGTTACTCCGGTTTCTTTGCAGCTTCGTCGTAAATTTGTCGTGGCCGAGCAAAACTATTTTTTGTAGAATTGTATATAAATTCTTTAAATCGCCGTTCTTGCAATTCGAGCCCATCGAAATTGTGATTATGTCTGGGTTCCTGTCCCCGAATGTTGTGTACCCGAAACACGCCATTTCTCTCCGATCCTTTCACAGGGCAATTAAATTCGCGGTGTTTACAACATATATAATATCTAAAAATAAGCGTAAACATGTTAATGCACAATAGAAAATTATATGATGTTTATAATTATTATTGTGGAAATTATCAAATTATACTAACTGCACAAAACCAGATGCCAAATGTTGACCACCGTTCTTATTAAAAATAAAGCCATCAACGATTTTGGCATTAGACAAATCGTAGATACTTTTTTTTCCTTTCTTTGGCGATTTCGACCTTGCTCGTTTACGACGACTTACTTCACCTTCGCGAAACGGATTCATTTTCGTAATAAATACATTAACACTTATAAATAATGTCAAGTTAGATATTTTATCACAATAAAAAAACAATTGAACGTACCATTGATAACAAAAACTTAAAGATTCGATATACAATATATTTTCGAATTTGACAATTACTTTTGATAAAGTATGCATAAATAAAATCTAACATAAAATATAATAACAAATAATTTATATTATAGAAATACTTTACATAATTTGTACATTTATTGTTATAAAAAGATAGTTATAACATATAAAGAAGAAAATATATATTCTGGAATTCAAAATATATTTATTATTATATCTCGTATCATTATATTGTTCAATTAGAATTTCTTATTTCTACTGAATAGTATTAAATAAGTTTATTATAATTTAAAAAAAAGTTTTGCAAGATTTTTCGAAAGGAAATAATAGAAGTTATTTATTTTATAAATTTATTAATTGCAGATAGAACTTCATGACACACACATAAAATGAGGTTACATGCCATCTATTGGTATTATAATTTAAAAGTTTAATTATTTTGACAGAGTAATCTGAAATTATCTACGCTTTGACAAATAAGCATTTTGACAAATAATCTCTTTGACACTTGAAGCTGACTCATGTTCTATCATGGCCGTTCATTAGTGGCTAAAACTTTATCAACTCCTGCTTGCACATGATTGGTCGAAATTACAATCATGTGTAGTACTAAAAGAAGTCGGAAGTGTGGTATTATAGGTGGTTGTTTTTTATGAGAGTGTTGTATAATGTAGTGCATTAAATTAGACCAATGAACATTTTAATTGGGAAATTTCCGAACTTTTTTGGAATTAAGTAAATCATCATTATGATATAACAAAATTTACGTAATAAAAAATTAAATGCAATTTGATACAACATATTTTGGCATATCTGTACATTTAAATTTGTTTGTATTATAACTGCTAACATTATATTGCAAAATCCCAGTATTAATCACTGTAAACTAATAATTTTCTATGAAAAATAGAAAATTACATAGCCAGTTCTGTAAAAGTACAACGACGACATTAAAATACATATAATATCATATCGGAATTTGCAAGAAGAATTTGTATCACCAGTTTACGTTAAGCATTCACAGAATACATAAAATCAAATTTACGAAATTTTACAGTGTAAATATTACTAAAAATTAATAAAATAACTGTTTTTAAAATATGATATTCTTTGTATAAATAATTGTATCGTGTATAAATAAAAAATATGTAATTAAGTTTAAATTTTCAAATACTTACTACATATTTTTTTACAATGGTGTCATTCAAATACATTTTTACATACAACCGTTAATTATTTGTTATCTGTATTTCTAAATAATTAATCATGCATAAGCTGAATCAGTACATAGATAATAGTAGTGGAAATCAATTACCCCTCCAGTCAGTGCTTCATTAATAAATAGTTTTGAAATTGATAAGACACATTGAAATTGAAAATTGAAACACAACTATACCTCTGAAATAATAGAACAGTTAGCTTCAAGTGTCAATACCTTATTGTATCGTTTTTATGTATAACTTATTGTATATTGAAAATAATTATAATTTCTTGTTGTTATTCTATCTATAAACTTTATTGTTGTTAGGTAAGTAACGAACTTGTTTACTTTGTATAAATCTAAAATATTTCAATACTTTTTAAGCATTTTGTATTAACTGAGAATAAATTATTCTTAAATTAACATTGATATAAAATATTGTAATGTGAC
>JABFOZ010000038.1:0-14176 GCA_022817625.1 Calliscelio sp. ZL-2020 | reverse complement strand
TCGTTTGCTGACCGGATCTTACATTCGCCGCTAAACGTTAAGTCCACCGGGCCGCGCAGCAGACTTATTGTATAAATAAGCGATTCATTTAAGTTTAATAAAATAGAATTTGTTCAACATAAACCGATTACCGAATTATTTCCGAATCCCACAGTTGAAAATTAAAAGCTTCAACAGTGTGTAACTGATAAAAGTTTCGGAGCAAATCAGTTGAAGAATCACCTTAAATATAATAATATAATCACGATTCACTTTTGATTTTGTTGAATAAATTGTTTTTTCAAATTAATTGATATAACATTTTTTATGATAAATGCGTAATTGTATTTGGCAAGTTATTTACTCGGGTCTGCTCATTATCAGATTTCAATTATTTTTAGTTTATAATAGCCAATTTTTTTGTACTTGGCTCAATGTATGATTTCACATCTTTTTGTTTTTCATAGGATAGTTTACAATATCAAAATTTTTTTGTACTTGGCTCATTATATGATTTCACATCTTTTTTGTTTTTAATTTCACATCCTTTTTATTTTTAATAGCATAATTTTTTAGAATTTATATACTTATTCTCCATAAGTTTTTTATTGTTGTTAAATTGCCAGAACTTTTTTTTGTGGGTATATTTTATCGAGATTAATATTTTCAGATCATCAAATTTAAGATGGCAGAGTTTTGATGGGATTAGTATTTAATGTAGCACATTTTTTAGGGAATAAGTAGGATCACACCTTGGCTCGTTCGTTTTTTTACCTTTTTAAGGTGTTTTATAAATAGAAAAAATGTGTTATACTTGGCTCACTCCGTGATTTCACATCTTTTTTATTTTTAATTTCACATCCTTTTTGTTTTTAATAGCATAATTTTTTAGAAATTATATACTTATTCTCCATAAGATTTTATTGTTGTTAAATTGCCAGAACTCTTTTTTGTGGCTTAATTTATGAATATAAATGAAAAATATTTTGGTGGGTTTTTTAGTTTACCATAGGAACTTGTATTTCTAATTCGCTTATTACATTATATTTTTCATATCTTTTTTATTTTTCATAGTATAATTTTTACTAGAGCTATACTTCCTCTAGAAGGTTTTTTATTCTTTGAAGTTGTATTTTACTGAGATTAATATTTTTAAATGTATAGAATTTATTTTGAATGTGTTTTCTTGGAACTAGAATTTAATGCTGCACAGTTTTTAAGGAATAAGTAGTATATCATATTTTGGATTTCGCATTACCTTTTGAAGGTAATTTATGAAGGGAATACTTTACATGGGTTCTTTTGTTAGTTTATAGTAGCAAGATTAGTTTTTAAATTTGGTGCACTACATGATTTGACACTTTTTGTTTTTATGTATTTCATTTAAATTTTAATTTTTTCGATTTTTAATAAATGTTTGCAAAATAAATGTAGTTTAAACATTTTTATGTTAAAAAGTGTAATTTTATGTAGCAAGTCCTGAACTCATTACAAGATTTTGATTTTTTTAGTTTAGAGAAGTAAGATTTGGTTTTGAACTTCGATCATTACATGCTTTCATATTTTTTTGTTTTTAATAGCTATGATTTTTATGAGAGATACATTATCATAACTTTTATATTGTTTAAAGATTTCTAAATTATGTTTGAGGGGATGTATCTTCCTTTGAATAATATTTTCAGATTCATAGAATTTAATTTAAAAGAATTTTTGTAGAATTTTTCTGGTTATTATTAAATAAAAGCTAATATAAGAAATTTTATAAAATTAATAAAAATGTGACTTTCAAAGATATTCTTTTAATTTAATTTATTTATTTAATTTAAATTACTTTTATTTTTGGTGGTATTTTATTAAGAATTAACTCTTTGCAATATGAATATGTAGGCATTTTTAGCATTTCTGGGCCATGTAGTTGCTTCAACATGTGAATCATTAATAAGGGTCCAACCAGATTTTTCTTTTACTATACACGTATAATGCCCATTGTTTATATAATTTCCATGATGAAAAATGGCACTAATTACTCTATACTTAATACTGTTTATTTGTACAGTGGTAGTTGGTACTGCTTTTATTTTTAGATCAGTAATTTTCTTGCAATCGTTATTTTTGAATTCAAATAATTTGAGCGTCAAAATAAAAATATGGCTAGTTTTGGTAATGTCTATCTTTTCAAGATAAGAACCCATTTTACATTCTCCACATAATGCTCCACTCTGAAACCACCTACCAGTATTGAAATCAATTATGTTTTGAAGATCGTATGTTTTATTTCTCTTTTCTGGTACTGCAAGACATAAAATATTATCCTCCTCAATGTAATTTACTGTATTATATTTACATGTTTGACATTGTCTTTTAATGCATATTTTCCTTTGTAATAATTTATCTAAATTGTCAATTTTTAAACAAAATTCTGTAAGAAATTCTACAGCATCCTGTTGCTGAATGCGTTCAAATCTTTCTCCAACAAAATTTCTAAGCCTACAAATATCGACAATATCATTTTGAGTAACATATTGTTGAATAATTATATTAACTACATGATTAGAATTTAATTTATTTAATGTAGCTCTTATTTCATTGCAATGCAATAAACTTTGTAATACTGAAGATGCATAACATGAAATACCATCGGAATTAAATATACCACGCAGTATCCACGTTGAATGATCTAATATTTCGTCATGAGACGTAGTTTGACATTGTAAATTTTTATTAGGAAGAGCCCAAAGTACATCTTGTATTTTCGGGTAATTGCAATTTTGTTTGTTTTGTATTTTAGATAGTGTTGGCTTAAATATTTTACGTAATCTATTATATTCTAGAATTGCTAAAGCATTCGCTTTAACAGAGGAAGGATCAAAATTAATTAAATGCAATCCATTTAAAGAAGTAACCCTTGAAAAAGCTACATATGCTTGTCCACAATTAAAAACAGAGTTTCCGCTTTCTATTACAGCACTTTGTAAACTTAATCCTTGACTTTTATGAATCGTTATTCCATAACTTAAACTTATTGGGAATTGTTCTCGAATAATGAAAGCTTTATTCATTATTTCAAATTTAACCTTACAACGTTCTAAAATATATTCCTTTTTATTTGGTAATTCAATAGTTATATTTTCGATATGGTTATTATTGTCAATACTCTTTCTTATCGATTTAACAGTGGCAATTGTTCCGTTTACAAGACCCAAAGTTATATCAATATTTTTTCTAATCATAATTTTCGCTCCAATTTTAATTGAAATAATTCTTGCAAGTCCTGCTGTTCGTGAAGTATCTTCTTCATATTTTTCTACAAGTTTTAAAACTTTAGTTTTTATATAACGTGAGCAATCTGCAGTATCATTAGCAATTAACTTAATTTCTTCTGACGGTATGCGGGCTAACATAGCTGAGTTAAGAGTATCACACTGAATACACGTTGGAAGTAAACACACAGTATCAGTAGGTAAAGTATTAATATAATTGCAAAGATTTTGTAATCGATCTTCATAACTAATTCCTTCTAATTTAATTTTTCTTTTTTATATCTGCATTTGTAATAATTCCTATGCGAATTTTGGACAATATATTTCGATAAATCTGATCGTCTTGTTGTCGCATATTAATTGTAAGTTCGTCATAAGAAAAAAGTGACCAAAGATTATTATTACATATTGCTCCTATATATTTTTCAACTTTTGATTTTGTAAGATTTATAAATGCAGGCTCTTCGTGTACAGGCGGAAGTTGTAATAAATCTCCAAATAGCAGAATATGTTTTCCTCCAAACCAACCTTCAACTTCATCTTCAGTGTTGAATATTTGCATTAATCGCAAATGAATGTATACTAAAGTAACATTGGATATCATAGATACTTCATCTATGATTATTAATGATACATTTTGTAACTGTTCCCTTAATAACTTTAAGACGCTATCTGAAAGACTTGAATATTTCGCCGTGTGACCATGTTCAACGGGTAGTTGAAACAGTCTATGTATAGTTAAACCGTCTATGTTAAAAGCAGCTATATCAGTTGGCGCAGTAACAGCAGTATCTTTTTGTAAAACTTGTTTTATCCAGCATCTTATTGTCTTAATGAGAAAACTTTTTCCTGTACCACCTTCGCCACTAATATAAATACGTAAAATATCATTCGCAGAATTTAAAGTTTTCGTTACTTTATCAAAGACCCGTTTTTGATCTAAATTCAATTGAGATATCATATCTTCTATATTATCATTTTCATATTTCCTAGCTCCATCTGCGAAATCTTTCAAAACGCCATCAACTTCCATCGGAATGCAATCATCGGGATAAGGAGACTTATTATTATCATTATTGTCATTTAGATTATCTTCCATACATTTTTCAACATTCATTTTCATATTTTCCAAATTCTCTTGAATTTCTTGAAGTAATTCGTGATATTGAATTGCTGCTGTGATTTGTGATTGTACTGCTAAAAATGCGTCTACATAACTATCAAATCCATCTCGTAATGTATTTACATCTCTCCATGGTTTAAATAAGAGTAATAATGAGAAATAATATCGATCAGGTTCCAAATTAACATTATATTGATAATGATTTATTAAATAACCACGGTTTCGTTTTCTCAAATAAAGGTTATTTCCTACTAAATAGTATTCTGTTGAATGCTTACATGGTTTGATACGTGAAATGTCATACCATGTCGCAAAATCATATAACGTAATTGATTCTAATTCTTTTGGTCTATTTGGAAAGTATGTATCAATTAAAGAAGGACAGAAAATGTCTTCTGAATCTTTTTCTAATACTTCAATTTCTGAACATGTTTTTAATTTTCTGTTTCTAATCATATTAACATCTAGCCAGCGAATCGTAGTTTTAGTATCAGTACCAAATAATGATAAACCAAGAAGCGTATCAGCAGCTTCAAATGCTCCACATTCTCTATGATTTAATGTACGCATAGCAAAATTCCAAAGTACGCTACATAATGATTTTGTTGAATTAATTGCATCAATTGTAGTTGTGCCATTGCTTTTCTCAGGTTTAACGACATATTTGTTAACATAATTTGCTATAAAATTAGATTTTTCACCAATAAATTGAATATCCATATTACCTGTCCATGCCGTAAGAATAATTGGGTTATAATCATTAATTTATTGTTCATCTTTTGTTCTAGGTAAGTCATACAATCGAGATTTAGATTTTAGTTTTTTTCTTTCTGCAATTGAAAATGCAACATCTCTCATTACTATATTATCTGTAACTGGCCTGGGAAATCCAAATCTGCATACTCGTCGAACACCATTGGTAGTTTTTTTACAACATAAACAATAATCATTGTGACTGTGCTGCTGGTATTTAGTAACTTTCTCAAATAATTTTGGTGAAATTTTTGCAGATGGAATTTTACAAGTTATATGTTTTAATATAAAATTCATTATCTCTTCGTTCGTAGATTTTCCAATAACTGGAGCAACTTTAATCCATATAAGTAAATGGAAATGTGGTGTACCTCTAGTTTGATATTCTCTCCGATAAAAATAATGAATAACTTCTCCAATAGGATTATCGGAGGAACAAATGAAATTTAACATTCCTCGAAAAACATTATCAATATACCTTGAAGTCGATACTGGATCAAGCGATATCATTTCATTTAACGTCATCTTTTTACCAATCGGTTCATTCACTGAACGTAAATATTCTAATAAATCATCCCAATCGTATTCACTTGGACTGAGAGTTAGAAACCATGTTGGAGATCCGTAGTAACGAAACATACACATCAAATCGTTTTTAGGTTTTTTCCAATACTGTTCAGTATTTCTCAACCTTGAAAATATAGTGTTCAAATTAGATTCAAGTTCTAATTTTGATAACTTTTCTAAATATGTTTGAGCAGTATATCTCTCACGCGGATTTGTGATATTCAGTTTTGAATAAATTCCTGCGTTTAATTGCCGTCTATTACTATCATTTAATAAATAAAACAAATATTGTATTTTTTTCGAAATTGAGAATGTTTCGACATTAATCTAGCTTTAATGTAATTATAGTCAGTTATACGAGTATCTCTTTCTTCATTCTGACCATTCTCACCGTATGGATACAAATCAGGAAAACACATAATATCTAAGTTTTTTGTGCGATTATCTAAACAAATATCGTGTACTTTGACCATTTGGTATAATGTAGTAGCAGAGTAATTTTTTCTTTTTTCATGCATTGGATAAATAGTAAACTGTTCATAATAAGAATCAGATTGTGACATTAATGTTAAAAGCGCTTCACGTTTTTCATTGAGATTTTTACTTTTATGGCAATTCAATTTAGATTCGCCAATATTATTATTTTCGCTTTCTAAAATATCATTAACTGCATCTGTCTGCTCTGCAATTAATATTTCCTCTTGATATTCAACATCAATTAATTCTTCACTTAATAAAGCAGTATGAGTAGTAGGTAAGTGTATTTCAGAATAGATTGGATTATTTTCTTTCAGCCACACTAAAGCTTCATAAACCTTTTTAATATTTACTAAACTTTCCCACACAATTTTTGATTTAGTTGGAATTCCTCGTACCAAAACATAAAATTCGTGATTTAAATTAATTGCTGCTGTAGAAGAACATACTTTTTTGATAGTTTCTTCTAATGGTAATGGTAAATGGAATGTTCTACCTTTTACTTTAGGTACTAAATGCTTTTGTGGTATTTTCTTTTTTGAAACTGTACTCATTCTTTGAACCGTCTGAAACGCCTTCGCGCGTTGAATTAAAATTTTTTCGTATTCGTTTAAATTTTGTATTACTGAAGGTATAGGTTTCACATTCATTTTATTTAATATGCAAGTAGTCGGCATAATATTACGAGACAACTTATTATTACAATATTTGCATATATATAAATCCTTTCCAATTGAAGAATAATAATAATCCATTAATTGACTCCACAGTTGTTGACTATCAAATTTATCACTTTCCAAAATTGTAAAATTTATTACATCTCTTTTGAAGTATAACTTTTCACATGAAATGCAAGGAATACTTGGAGTATCACATATTCTTTTCTTAAATGCAATGAATGCACGGCGATAAATATGTTGAATATCATCTTCACTCGGTTCATTTTTAATTACATTATTCATTGGTTGCGAAACTAACGATTGTTTGGCATTTGCAGCTATATGTTGAAGTGTCTCAATATCTACTTCATTTAATGCAATGTCGATGTAACATATGTTACTCTTCGCTTTTATAAATTTGTATATCAGTCTTTTTACATATCGAATTTCAGGATAATGAGGTGAAAGTATATGTAAACATAACATTTTAGATTTACATGAATTATAGCAATTTGTATAGCAATGCAATGAATGTCCAAGTTTAACACAATTATGTGAATTAGTGCACTTGGGAAAATTAGTAAAGTATCTACAAGCTTTTAATAATGTGCAATTACACACTTCTCTATAGATTTTTATTAAATCTTCCAAAACAGTTATATTACTAATATTACATATTGATGAACATCGCCATTGGAGTTTACATTTAGGTTTACATTGTATTAACGGTAATATATTTATACCTTCAGAATTCATTATAATTAACATATTATTTGGCAATGGATGATATGATGTCTCATAATAGAAAGCTTCTGATGTTGCACAATGCATTGACTGACCGCATATTGCAAGGATTCCTTCATCAGAGAGTAAATTTTTAGATACTTCTTCAAATCGCAGCAAAGAAACTTCACATTTTTTTTTCATTAGTTTTAATGTGTTTTTCATTTCATTAACATGCTTTTGTCTTTTATTTAAACACCATTTAATTATGCATTCGGCATCTAATCGGTTCTCTTCAGCAGATTTATTATTTAGAACATTTGAAACATCGTGTATGTATTGTTCTTTTGATTTATTTAATTTTGTTACATTATCTTTCGTTACACATTTTATATTAACTTCTTCAGGAGAAACAGATAATAATGTATTATTATTAGAATCATCACTAACAGTGACAGTTTTATGTAATAAATCATCAACTTTACTTTTCAGATTTAACTTAAGTCGTTTTGCCGTACTTAATTCCGTATGATCTGTTTTTTCTAATTTGTGTTTTTCTTTTCCTGGTATTCTTTTAACTGGTTCGGATTGTAATCTTTCACACTTATTACTTTTAGACGTGTTCAAACTATCATGTTGATTTTCTCCAGATGATTTTAAATTATTAAGATCTAATGGTTTTACTCCTTCTATATTAGAACTCATCTTTATCCGCTTAATAACACTGAAGTCAGGAATAGCACTGTCTTCGTCATCAATTTTATGTTTTAATTTATGATATTCAGAATTATCAACTAATACATTTCGTTTTTCATTAGAATTAAAATACTGGAGTGAACATAATTGACTTAAAGGAAACGTCTCTAATTTATGCAAAGAAAATATTCTATATAAATGTAAGCGCATTAATGCATAATTATATTCAATATTTTCAGGTAATATATTAAAATATAATGACACAGCAGACGCAATAGCAAATACTCCACAATCTATTCCGTTTATTTGATATTGAATATGAGGGAATTTAACATCCTTTGTATTGAAAGGAAAAAATGGAAGGAGATGTTGTAAATATAATTTATGATGAGAATGTAAACGTTTTATATTCAGGGAATCATATATATATAAATCTGCACCATTGTAGTAACTGCATACCCAATGACCACCTTCTTGAGGATTACTGTCCGAATGACTGAACAAGATTTCAATATGTTTATCATGCTTTTCTATTGGTTTAATATTCCATGGTTTTTCTAAAAGATAACTTCCACGTGGTTTGTAATCTGAACATGCCTTCAAAATTTCATTAAATTTCTGAATATGTATATCATTTAGCATTCTTCCATCTAAAACAATATCCAACTTTTCTTGAGAAAGTAATGCAATACCTTCAACAGTAGGTCTAATATTAATATCGTTATTATCTATATCATCACTGATTAATATTGGTAGTGAATTATTAGTAGAATTATTATTATTCTCAACATAAGATATTGGTTGCATATTATCAATTTCATTTAATTTCTGGTTATACATATCATTTATAGTGTTTTTATTTAAAATAGTATCCAAATTTTCTTGAGACACTAGTTCTATTCCTTCAAAGGTAGGTGTAATACTAATAACGTCATTATCTACCATATCATCATTGATTAATATTGGCAGTGAATAATTAGTAGAGTTATTATTTTTCTCAACATGACATATTGATTGAATATTCTTAATACGTGAAATATTATTTTCATTTGATTTATTATCAAACTGTTGAATTTGTAATATTTTTTCATTATAAATAGTTGAGGTATTTTCGCTGCATACAATTTTATTAGTTTTGCTAACAGAAAGTACATTAATATTTGAAGACATTTTATATTCTGACTTTGGAATGAGTTTTTTAGTTGCATTCTTTTTTTTGTCTTTTTTTCATCTTTACTAGAAATTTACGCGCGCTGCCGCGCGCGTACTTTTTTATTTTTTGATTGTTTTATTTTACTTTACAGTAAAATGTTCATTGTTCGTGGTACAAAATGCAAGTAAATACGTGAAATGACAATTGCCTTTAATTTGAAATGTAAATATGTATACACTGGAACTTTACAGTGTAGGAGGTACTGTAAAATTACAGGGAAGCAATGTAAATATACGGAATGCATTAGTCTCAGCCTAGCAAACGAAAATTGATAGAATATTAAGAAATCAAACTCGTAGTGCGCCAGATTCGTGGTACTTCATGCAAAGTGAGCACGAAAAATCCTATGAACCATCATATTATTCTAATTTTCATCAGTTCCACTTATTGAGAGAAAGTCTCCCAGTTATTTAAAAAAATTGTATATCATATCTTATTTGGACAATATATACGTTATTCCTTATATTTATAGATTCAATTTATATAGCGAAAGTTATTATGCTTCTACAATGGTGACAGTCCTGCAATATCCAGTTTGGTTCCGAGGATAAGAACATCGGTTTGTCACGTTGGTGATTTGGGTTCAAACCTCAGTGACTGTTTAGTCGTAACAATACCGTCGGGCAATTCTTTTTACATTATGTTCGAAAGATTTTTATTTTCATAATTACTTTATAATTAAAATTAAATCTCTAATGCAAAAATATTTTTTTAATAAAAATTTAGAATCTAATATCATTGAAAATTGATATTGTAATTTAAAAATTATCATAATTAAGGTTTAAAATGAAATTTAAAATTTAAATTGAGAATTAAAAATCAACATCATAATTTAAAATACACAATCGAAATAAAAAATGGTATATGAATATTTTGTTTAAATATATTTTAAACTAAAATAATTGATATTCGTTATAACATAGATATAATTTTCTGAATAAATAAAATATATACATAGATCTAATTATTTATATATATTCATAAATAATAATAATTCCTTTTGAAACAAAATCAGAAAAAGTTTTATTAGTTTAAATGAGTTTATCAGCGCAATTAAGAAAAGTCACAGAAAAAATATTAATTATTTAATATAATAAAATAATCACATTATTACAAATTTTTTTTATTAAAATTTATTTATTACTTTTTAATTTACAATAGTCATAAACCAGTGCGTGGGAAAATTAAATAAATTCTGAATAAAACTATATTAAACATTTCTCTTTGAAGAAGTTGTAACATAAATGTTTAACACAAAATTCAGGAAAACGAAATTAAATTAAAATGTATTTAACGCAGTGTGCTTATCAAGAAATTAATGACAGTGTGCTTATAAAGAAATTATCAACAGTGTACTTATAAAGAAATTAGGGAATACTGTTGAATCCATTTAATATGTCAATCACGTGAACGTTCTCCTTTTCAATTAATTTGATGTATTCAGTTCCAGGCACTGACAAATAAAGAGGCTTATCATTGGGCAGTATAATTCGTCCAACGATTTTTACTTTGGCTCCAATTATAAAATCAGTTAAAAACAATCAGCATCATTCGATATTATTACATTTAATTTGTAATGTGTGTCCGTAATAGCTCCAAGGTAAAACGCTTTGTTTTTTCCACACAACTCAAACGGCATGTAAATGTAGCCAGTAAATTCTGTAAATATAAAAGTATATTAATAGTAATTGTTTAATAAATAAGTGTAATTATAATTGTGATACTTACGAGCTAATTCTCGCTTTGGTACAGATCGAGCTGCGCTGATCGGGAATTCTTTAATTTTGTTTGATAATCCAATTGCTGAAAGATTTTTTTGAAGTTTAAAAATGCCCAACTTCACAAACGTCGTACAGTGCTGAATTACTATTTCAAATTTGCAAGATGCTTGAAGACTGATGAATTTCGGATCGACTGATGTATTAATTTTAATTCGTTGAAAAGAATACACCTATATTAAAAAGTGAAATAATAAAAGACTTCATATTTTCTTATATATATCAACATTATTAATTAGAGAAATTGCAATTTTTATTTTTATTATTTTTTATTTACCACTTGAGTCTGCGTAATCACATCAGCATATTTGATTGACTGGTCATTCCAGCAAACAAATTGAACAGAATCGATGTCATTGCTGACAATGAATGTAAAGTGTTTTTTCTCTTTTGTGGTGGCAGTAGAATTTTTTATTACGAGTTTATTAATATGACGGATGTATCCAGTCATTTCACTAAAATAAGAACAAAAATTTTTTATATTATAAATATATAATACAGAATTTGTTTAAAATATATAAAAGCTATTATCAATGTTTAATTATAAACAACGGAACAAATTTTTTTCTTACAACGAAGTATCACCATGTACAACGTCATGTAGTATTTCGGATGGAGTAAAAATCGATGCATTATTGATTACTGGGAGCGATGATGATGTCATTTTAATGGCAATTTTTATTGCGTAAAATCAGTAAATAGATAAAAGGCTTCTTCAAAGAGAGGTAAGAACTCAAATTCGTTAAATTAATGAAATTAATTCCTGTCAAAAGAGATTATGTTGTTATTAATTATATTGATAATTTTATTGAATGTATTTATTATATTCATATTAATTATAAAAGTTGATAACATCGTTTTATATTTAATTTTAATGATTTTTATCGTTACTAATTAAAGCTATATTTATATTTAAATTTTATTTCATTCAATAATTTAATGTCGTGAAAATAAAACTGATTAAATTTTACATTTTAAAAAATTGGTATTAATTTTTCGATAATAATAAATAAAACTTACGGTAATATAATGTGAACAAATTATAATAAAATTATAATGAATATAATGTCGGAATCAATCATCAGCACAATTTATTGAATTTTATCAAAGCACGTTCGTATCCACACCAATCATATATTTTCAGGTTAATGGCTTTGAGATTCATTTGTTTTTTCGTCTTCCTAGAATTTAATAAAAATTGAAAATAGAGTTCATAAAATTAAATTTACCGACAGAGTAAAACAGATTTATCGATAAAAAATGTATTCTTCACATATTATAAATAAGTATATTTATATTCATTAGTTTTCAAATAAAAATAATTTACACAATAATGAAACATTTAATGAATAAATAGTTTATTTTTTGTAAAATAGTAAATATAATAATAAAATAATAGAAATAGTAAATTTCTAATAGTATAGAAATTTGTAAACTTACTAAATTTGTGCTGATAATTCGAAGTATTAATGTTAATTCTGTAAATTGATTATAAGTATAATTATTAAATAATTTCGACACATTAATAAAGATATGTATTTCTACAAAAAGAATAATATAACTAAAATAATAATTTCAAATACATACCGTGGAAGTATCGCTTTGAGAAGCGATTTCTTTCTCTTTGACGAGCGAGATCTTTCTCTTTCGAGGAAGACAAATGGCGAGAGAAAGATCTTGTGGGCTTGCTTTAGACTCATCAACAACTACGATGTCTAAAACGTGTTCAATATATAAATACGATGGCATATATGTGACCCTCAATATCCCAGATAATCGGAGTTTCGATCCAACAGTAAAGCGATTGCAGACTTCCTTATCTTTACTTCGAATTTCGAATCTATATTTCGTTGATGCAACAGATGCAATGTACACTGTATATGGATATGTTTCCTTTGAAAAATCTAATTTCAAATAAGCTTCAATTGTTACTGTAAATGAATAAATATTTAGTAAAGTATAAAAATAAAACATGAATTTGCATAATATCTGAAGTTATTACCATACTCATTGTCATGGTTCATTACATCTTCCACCGATATAAATGTATAATTTCGACGTACTGGAACTGTTGTGGTAGGTAATTGTCCTACGACGTTAATTGTGGTATATTCTTTCACCGTTAAGTCCATTGGTACATCTCCTAGACTGTCCTTTTCGTATCGCTTAGAAGCTGCTACTCCGATAACATGAAGTACCTTTAATACATTATATTAATATTATTATTTTAGTTATTTATTATTTTATAATAAAATGTGGATTTATTTACAACAGGTAGTATAATTTATGAATAAATAAAATAAATATCACATTTCGAATTCTGAAGAGATGCGCGAATCGTTGATAATTGTCTCCCCAAAGAGTTAGTTGAGCGTTCCAGGTTTTGTGGTCAGTTAAGGAAGCTTTGAAACAATTAGTTGTACCGTAGACCGTGTTTTTTTCTTCGGGACCATGCAAAGTGTTAACAATTCCAATAAACGACCTATTAATTGATGTTAATTTTAGTTGTTATACATATATACATTTTTTAGTTATATTTAATAAAATAGTACAAATAAATAAAAATATACATCTATATCTTAAAAAAATTATACAATAAATTGCAGATAACTTACACTGTGCCATCTCCAGCAACCATTTCTTGAAACAATTTTAGTGGGGATACATAAGATGCTGGATCATTGCACATATCTTTGTACAAGTCTTCATCCATTGTTTTAGATAAAAAACCAACTACAAAGTCTAAAAAGTTGTATACAAATATAAAATATATTATATGTATAAAATTATTTTTCTTATTATTAGTTTTTATAGTCCTTTTTTAAATTTACATATTTTTGTACAGACATTTTGTAAATAAAAGTTTCTTAGGCTTGGTATATATAAACAATAGGTTAACTGGTAAAATTTATTTCAAAGTAAAATAATAGGATAGCATAAAATAAGCA
>JABFOZ010000037.1:0-14238 GCA_022817625.1 Calliscelio sp. ZL-2020 | reverse complement strand
CATTATAATATTGTATTTGCAGTGTCACATTTAAGTCACAATTTAGTCACATTTAGCATCTCAATTAAGTCACAAAGTTGTCACATTTCAGTCACAATTATAAAATGTGTCACATTTTAGTCACACCAAAGATGTCACAAATCAGTTACTCTGAGTTGGATATTTTGACAAATTTGTGACGCACGTGTGACGCACTTGTGATAAATTCGTGACAAATTTGTGATATCACATTCAAGTCACTGTGACTTTGGTGGTTGCCTGCGTCTACCACTGAGCTACTAAGCTTCTTAAAATCATTGTTGCTGACGGTTCTATTACTTTCCAAGAAATATAATTTTTGTGATAGAGGGTTAGAAACAGAATGGCTTCTATCCTACAGAGAAATGCTTTGAACACAATACCGCAACTACGCAACTAGAAGAGGAATAGGATTCTCCCTATCCTTTTTTATGATAGTATGTATTAGAAAAGGACAGAGTGTCCTATTCCTCTTTCTAGTCGCGTAGTTGCGTTATTGTATTTAAGCCAAAAAAAGGAGATGGCAGGCATGAAGTCGCAGCCTGTATCGAATCGATTATTGGCGTATTCGGATAACATTCAGAGAAAATATTAATAAAGGATGCACTTATGTGAACTGAATTGTCTGTCCTTTATTAATATTTTCTCTGAATGTTATCCGAATACGCCTTATGTCTGGCGACAATGTTCTTTTGTCCGACATTCCAAGACTTTCATTGGCTCTCACTTGCCCGAGTGATTTTGAATTATTATGTATTCAGTTAATTTAGGTAATCGTATCTTTTATAGTGAAAAACTGAACAATTAATTTTGTTAATGAGTGTTAATGGTATTTCTCATTTTAAATATTATTATCAAGGGTCGCGAGAGCATCCCGACGAGCCAAGGTGCCTTTAAATTTA
Source organism: Calliscelio sp. ZL-2020 (assembly GCA_022817625.1). Classification (NCBI taxonomy): domain Eukaryota; kingdom Metazoa; phylum Arthropoda; class Insecta; order Hymenoptera; family Scelionidae; genus Calliscelio; species Calliscelio sp. ZL-2020. The sequence continues at coordinate 13,318 of JABFOZ010000037.1, read as the reverse complement.
ATTTTTTTAAATTTGGCGCCATGTATTACGGGAAGCCGAGAGACACTATATTCTGGAGTTTCGCCTTATTATGCTCAAGTCAGAACTTTGATCACAATTTACTAATCACTGGAATCAAATAATCCCACTGTTTATATTGTTTTAAGCGTTATTCGATGGAATGTTTCTGTTACGAAAAAAAATTGGCTTCAGATTTGTCTATTTATCTTATTTTGAAACTCATTATTATCGACCTTTGAATTTATTTAGTCTACACCCTAGATTTGTCTCAGCACTAGATTTATTACTAGTTTTTCACTAGACAGTATATGTCAGAATTGAGGGATTTGTCATTGGTGACGAATGAGATTATCCCACAATCTGATAGTATATTATTATATTTTATATATATTTGACTAAATAGTAATAGTGATATGTCAGAATTGAGGGATTTGTCAATAGTGAGAATCAGTTATTCTCACGATCTGACAATACGTTATGTATTTATTTATTAATAACCGCATGGTGATTATTATGATTATCAGATAAATAAATTATGATAAAACAACAAAAAAACAATTAAAAAAAATTGTTTCCTGTATTAAACGTTTCAATTCGTATTAATTTTTTTAATTCGTATTTTTTTAATTATGCTAAGAAAATTAATTATTAATAAAATATTAAATTAATATTAAAAGAGCTCAAAAGAGCTAAAAATTAAATTCAAATAACCTAATTTAATTTATTTCATAATTTATAATAAAAACCTTTATTATATTTATTTTTTAAAAAGATGTTTGAATAAAATTCATTATGATAATTTCAGAATTTAGAAAAAAATGAAATACTTCTACTTAAGGAAATGTTTTTTATTTTTCTTTCGTATAAAAAAACAATAAAAATATTTGTATAATAATAAAATGATAATTTGTAAAATAACAATAATTTTTGTTTGTGGACAAATGAAAAAAACTGTTCATTTTAAAACTCTTTTAAAATGTTTTTATATTGTAGTTATTAATTATACTAAGAAAATAATTTTTATTATTTAATTTTATAATACAAACATTTATTATGAATAAATATTCTAATCTAATAAATCCTATCATTTTAGAAAATCAGTACAAATATTTTATTTTGTTTTATTTTTTCAAAAAACATATTTTTCAGATTGCTTAACAAATTATTGTTTGTTCTTTTTTAAAGGTTGAGGGAAAATAAAAAGAAAGATAAATATTATTATAAAATAAGTCATTTTTTATTAATATTAAGCACACGTGTATATTGAAATATGTAATTAATTGCTACACCAATTAATTAAACTCAAAACACCTCTAAATTAAAATTTTGGTGTTGCAATTTTTTCTGTAAAAAAGTACTACTAAACATTTATTAGAATAAAAAAAATGTGAAAACATATACTAAACTAAAATTAAAAATTACCTTAAAAAGGTAAAAAAATGGACGAGCCAAGGTACGATCCTACGCAACCCACAAAAATTTGTTTCTTATTAATTAATTTAATCACGATAAACTCGACTAAGTTTAAATAATCTCCCCCAAAAAATAATAAAACCAAAAAAATGTAAAATCATGTAATTAGCCAAAAAGAGGTATATAACCCAAAAAATATTAGAACCAAAAAAAATGTGAAATCATATAATAAGCCAAGAATAGATATATTGAATTAAAAATTACCTTAAAAATGTAAAAAAATGGACGAGTCAAGGTATGATCCTATGCAACCCACAAAAATTTGTTTCTTATTAATTAATAGAATCACGATAAACTCGACTAAGTTTAAATAATCTCCCCAAAGAAATATTAAAACCAAAAAAATGTGAAATCATGTAATAAGCCAAAAAGAGATATACAACCCAAAAAATATTAGAACCACAAAATATGTGAAATCATATAATAAGCCAAAAATATATATATTGAATAAAACCTAAATCCAAAAAATATATTTGAAAGGTATTATTCTCCCACATACATTTTGCAAAGAAATTCTGAAACTCAAAACACCTCTAAACTAAAATTTTGGTGTTACAATTTCTTCTGTAAAAATGTACTAATAAACATTTATTCCGGCTTAGTTTACTTAGTTTCGTTAATTTTATTAATCTGACAGTGTTAGCGTAAAAATTTAGTTTTTAGTTTTATTAACTTTACTAGTTTTGTTAGTGTAATACACAATTTTGGCGACCCGTTTATATAAATAATGTAATTTCCATAACAGTATATTAAAAATCAGGTCGCCAAAATTGTGTATTACATTAACAAAACTAGTAAAGTTAATAAAACTAAAAACTAAATTTTTACGCTAACACTGTCAGATTAATAAAATTAACGTAACTAAGTTAACTAAGCCGGAATAAATGTTTATTAGTATTTTTTTACAGAAGAAATTGCAACACCAAAATTTTAGTTTAGGGGTGTTTTGAGTTTCAGAATTTCTTTGCAAAATGTATGTGGGAGAATAATACCTTTCAAATATATTTTTTGGATTTAGGTTTTATTCAATATATCTATTCTTGGCTTATTATATGATTTCACATTTTTTTGGTTTTAATATTTCTTTGGGGAGATTATTTAAACTTAGTCGAGTTTATCGTGATTAAATAAATTAATAAGAAACAAATTTTTGTGGGTTGCGTAGGATCATACCTTGGCTCGTCCATTTTTTTACCTTTTTAAGGTAATTTTTAATTCAATATATCTCTTTTTGGCTAATTACATGATTTCACATTTTTTTGGTTTTATTATTTTTTGGGGGAGATTATTTAATTAACTTTGCCATTACAAGATAAATTCGATTCATATCAATTTTTAACATTTTCTTTATTTAATATTCAACTTTGAAATAATGATGAACAAAACTCTGCCAAGTATTAGACTACGAGATTATTTAAAGACAAACAAAACTAATAATTAATTCAAAACCAACGAAACTAACATAAATAACAATTTTTTAGACAGCAAAATTGATTTAAAACTAAGAAAACTAAGAAAACTAACATAATTAAAAACTTTTTGGACTATGAAATTAATTCTAAAGTAATAAAACTAATAATATGTCAGTACTTGACATATTTTTCATTTCAGTATTTTCTATGGTAGAATTTAATTGAACATGACACTTTTTCATTTTCTTTCTTTCTATTGCTGCGTAGTTGGCGTGTTTTTTTATATAATATTATATTTGCAGTGTCACATTTAAGTCACAATTTAGTCACATTTAGCATCTCATAATTAAGTCACAAAGTTGTAACATTTTGGTAACACCAAAGATGTCACAAATCAGTTATTCTCAGTTGGATATTTTGATAAATTTGTGACGCAATCGTGACAAATTCGTAACAAATTTGTGATATTACATTCAAGTCACTGTGACTTTGATGGTTACCTGGAATATATGGTATGTGCCCCATTGATTACATTAATGCTCAAGATTCGGCATTAATGCCAAGGGTACAAAATTTATTAATATTAATATTTTATTATTAATTTATATGATTTCAGAATCCAATAAACGTCTACAAAATAAAGGAAAGTAAATAAAAATAAAATAGTTTTTAAAAAATAATATATAATTATTTGTATACTTTTTAGATTACTGTGAAGCTGAGAACGTCTGTCTGTCAACATATGAAAAAAATAATAAAAGAAAAGAAAAATAAAATTAATTTAGAATTTACCTTTATCTTATGTAAATTTTATATTCTACTTACGCTCAACATATCTTTCAAATAAGTAAAATCTATCTTCTAACTACATACTTTTATATTCCACTTACATTCATCAGCTTTTGTAAAAATTGTCGCTCAAGCGGACATTTCTATGTTTATCTTATGTTCATTCTACCTAAACTTATTTAACTTCTTTCTTCCTCATGCGTTTAGAAGATAGATAAGTTATTTAATTTCTACATTCCACATACAAAGTTGTTCTGTTGGGGTCGCCAATTCATGTTACATAAGTCTTCGATTATCAAGTTAAAAAAATGGCGAATCTTTGGCGACTCGTTGCCGACTCGTCAGCCTCAAAACACGAATTGAGTACTTTTTGCCCCATGCTGCGTCACTATTATTATCAATTATTTGATAGGTTAAGTGACCAATAATTGCCCAATTTAAACACCCTCGAAACAATTATTTGGCATTATTTGTTCTTAGCTTAGTTACTTCTCAGAGTAACTGTTTTGTGACATCTTTGGTATGACGAAAATGTGACAAATTTTATAATTGTGACTGAAATGTGACAACTTTGTGACTTAATTGAGATGCTAAATGTGACTAAATTGTGACTTAAATGTAACAACTTAAAATTCAATTTTAACAATAGTTGCAATTGTAATTATCGAGAGACAAGGTAGTGTCTCGCGCCAAGTACGCAGCGCGAGACGCTACCCTCTTATTCTGCTACCATACATTTCTTCCTCATGCTTTATATCGCGATCGATAGAGCAAGGCCAGCCCTAAAGCATATGCTTTGATTTGGGTTCATATGTATTATACATCCGAAGTTATAGTTCAGCAAAGTCAAGCACTTTTTTTGTCAGTCGTCAGATTCGTCAGATCATAAAATCGTAAGATCGCCGCCGTCGTTTCTACCAGTTTTTGGGCATTTTTATTGAAATTTTGGGATTCCTAAGGGAAAATGCTTTTCGATCATACACCTCAACGACCACTTTTTTCCTATTTTTAGCCATTTCTCGGATTTCTACTAGCTTTTAGGCATTTTTAATGAAATTTTAGAGTTTCTAAGGGAAAATGACTTTCGATCATACACCTGTACGACTACTGAATGCCGTCCTGGAACGAAATTAGTCGAAGTTCGTCACGCGTCACGCTCCAGAATCACCCTAGACAGGTTCCGTCCTGGGACGAAATCAGCCGAAGTCCGTGACGCTCCCGAATAACACCAGTTTAACTCTGAGTGGAGTTATTCCGTTATTCATATGACGGTCGTCACTCTTCAAAATTACCCTATCCCAAATTTGTGGGGGTCTGCGTAAAGATGTTGACACATCAAAAATTTGATTTTATTGAGAGACGCTTCAGTATCTCGCGTCAATTACGCAGCGGGCGACGTTACCCTCTTACTCTGCTACTAATAAGTATATTAGGGAAAGTTCTTTGCCATGAAGAAATGGCAACATGTTATTACAAATGACTAAAAATAGATAGAAAGCGTTGAAATTACAAAATATTTGAAAAAATGCTGCGGCTTACCGTCGTTATACCCGTGATCCGCGTACATACACACATATGCTCAATAGTAAAGTAAAAAATTATTACATTCAATTGAGTGCTTGGATGTTAAAACTCGCCGAGCGCTCCCGGCTCACCGTTCCACGCATCGAAACGTCGCTGAATTTTCATGCGCGAACTTGTCTGGACTTGTTCGCGCATGAAAATTCAGCGACGTTTCGATGCGTGGAACGGTGAGCCGGCAGCGCTCGGCGAGTTTTAACATCTAAGCACTCAATTGTTTCTAACTTTCAACTTAATTCGTTCAAAATCTAATTAGTACCTATAAATTCGTATTTATTAAATTTAAAAAAATAACGAAATAAAATTTAAAAAATCATTAAAAATGAAAAACTCGCCAAGTACGCAGCAATGGAAAGAAAGAAAATGAAAAAGTGTTGTGTTCAAATAAAGTCTACCATAGAAAATACTGAATTGAATAATATGTCAAGTACTGACATATAATTAGTTTTATTACTTTAGAATTAATTTTATAGTCCAAAAAGTTTTTATTTATGTTAGTTTTCTTAGTTTTGTTAGTTTTAAATCAATTTTGCTGTCTAAAAAATTGTTATGTTAGTTTCGTTAGTTATGAATTAGAGTTTTGTTCATCAAAATACTGCCAAGTATTAGACTACGAAATTACGCACCCCATCGCTGGTAGACATCCCCCCACCATGAGCAACCGGCATTTGTATCTATCTCTCTCTTACACCCCTTCGCCCAATGAGTGCGACAGAGACGCGGTTAGTTTCCCGCAGCGCCACCAGGGGACAGTGTGCGTAACAGAGCGGACCCCTTCTCTTACAGCGACATAAGCTGCAGTTTCGACTCAACTCTCAAACGAGAAACACGTATATTGATCCTTTGATTGTTGAGTACTTAATCATTTTCTAATCAGCTGGTACATATTGTCTCGCTGAACGCTCTTCTTGAATTCAAGTTTGTTTTCGTACATTACGAATTTCGCTAGTGCTTGTGAATTACTGAAGTGCTTTTTCTTATAAAATCTCCATCCACCTAACCATGAGCGTAACGGAGAGGATTGAGCATTATCAGAGAAGCATATTAAAATACAGCGAGGATGAGGCTAGAGTGAGTGAAAGTTTTTAATTTAATTTTTATAGTTTTAATAATTTGGTTTTGTTTTTTGAAAGCTTATTTGTGGTTGGCTCGAATGCAGTATACGTCATCCCTCCGAAGTTGGATTCAAATCGCACATAAATCGATGAACTTTTCACTATTCCCAGGTATTTGGACACGGGGAATTCAAATCTAAAGTCAGATTTTTTAGCTATCATGAATAAAACTAACATTTTCTTTTTATATAATACCACAAACACAACAGCCCTAAATATATATATCAACACTAATACTGAAACACTTTTACGAACTCGTTTGCAAGCATTAACACACGCATTTTGCTGAGGCGCTTCAGCGAGCACTAACTGCAGGTATCACGAGCATGTTGCGAGCAGCAATTTCATCACTCGAACGAAATTTTTCTTTTATTTATTTTCGGTAATCGGGATAGCGAACACAAATTCTATGAGATAAGTAAAATCTATCTTCTAACTACATATTTTTTATGTTCCACTTACATTCATCAGCTTTTGAAAAAATTGTCGCTCAAGCGGACATTTCAATGTTTGTCATACGTTCATTTTACCTAAACTTATTTAATTTCTTTCTTCCTCATATGTTCACAACATGGAAAAGTTATTTAATTTATACATTCCACATACCAAATTATTCTGTTAGGGATCTGAAAGAAAAAATTCCCAAAATAAAACGTCCACGTCAAATGAAAACATTCGCTACATGCTCGTGACACCTGTAGTTTGCGCTTACCAAAGCGCCTCAGCAAAATGCGCACGACTCGCAAACCAGTTCATGAAATTGTGTTTAGTGTTAGTGCGAATATACTTTGTGCTGTTATGTATATGATATTACGTAATAGTGACAAAAAAAGACATTAGTTAATAAAGAAAAATGACGTTCTGATGAATTTTTGCACATTTTGGATATGTTTGGAAAAAAATGCAAAAATTTTATGGGATAGCTAAAATCTGACTTCAGATTTGAATTCTCCGGGTGTAAATATCTAGGAATAGTGAAAAGTTCATCGATTTATATGTGATTTGTGGCCAATTTCAGAGGGGTGACGTATACTGCATTCTAATCCAAAAAATTATGTACAATATGTTTTGGATTATTTTGTATGGAATTCATACAAAATTCATGGAAAGGTAAGGGCTCAACATCAGCTGACGAAGAACCAGAAAAATGACTCTGAAGACCAAGCCAACCCCTAAATTAAAAATTAAATTATTATTTCTTTCTCCCTTTAGAATGATTAATACTATTTCTTATTTGAATTGTTCAATTAATTAATTAATAATTTTCATACCATATTATATTTCATTAAAATACTAGAATTTATATTTCTTCCCCTTTACGTTTTAAAAATTATTAATTTTGACAATTAACTTAGCGTTGAATATTAATTAAAATTGATTTCATGTTTCTTCCCAACTCCCGCCCTCATTAAATCAGAGTCAAATATAAGAGTTACAAAATGCTCACAGTGGTCAAGATGTGCATAACAAGCATATTTATTAAGGTTTTTCACAACTTTCTTCTTCATATCTACATTTCTAATTAGATCAAGATTCGAAATCTTGGTAAAGTATTATAATGTTGTCTTTTTTTTCTCCATTACAGATCATTCATTGCTTACAAAAGCTTCACTCGTTACTAGTAACACTTAAACACCTTCAATCAACTGGTATTGGAATAACGGCGAACTCTCTCCGAAAATTCCAAGGAGAAGTTGGCATCATCGCTCGCTCTCTCGTGGGCGAGTGGAAGAAGATGGTTGAGGCTGGTCGAGCGGAAAAAGAAGCAGCTCGCGCTGTGAGCACCCCGGAGTCTCCGGAACACAATGTGGCGTCCAATGATGGCAACAGTTCGTCAAAAGGTTCTCCAAGTCAAAATTCTCATGTCGAATCAGCTCCGATGAGAAACGGAACAATCAGAATCGAGTCACCTGACAACACCAGGTGCGAACTTCCTTCATTAACTGAGATCCAAACACCAAAGTCCAAAAAACATTCCGAAAAATCGCACAGGCACTCAAAATCTTCCTCATCTTCTTCATCATCGTCATCATTGTCATCTTGTCCTAAGGATGTCTCAAGTTCGAAGGACAAAGATCGACATCATAAAGATAAAGAGAGTCATCACAAAGAGAAGGAAAGTTCTAAGGACAAAAGCAGTTCGTCCAAGAAAAGGAAATTGGCCGAAACTGAGGACCACGGTCACAGCAAAAGAAGGAAGTCCAATGATGAGAGTTCCTCTCATAACAAGAGTCCCTCCTCGCGCCATAAGCACAAAAGTTCCGAGGAGAAAGAGAAAAAGAGACATAAAGAAGATAAGCATAGAAGCAGCTCTGATGACAATTCCAAACAGTCATCGAGCTCTGACAAAAAGTCCCACCATCAGCACAAAGACAAATCAAAGTCAAAATATGAAAATCCTGCTTCTAATTCAAAAACCGAAAGTTCCTCTGAGACTGTGAAACCAACAGTAGACAGAGAAGATAGTGATGATAAAAAACGAGCTTCGTCCAGCGAAACCAACAAGAACATGGCCAAAAAACCGAAGATTTCCATTGACTCGAATAGTGGAATCAACTACAATTCTGGTACCAGTTTTGCCGAGGCCTTGGGGATGTGCAAATCCTCGTCTTCTTCTTCCAATCGCAAACGATCGAGTCCAACTAGAAAGTCCATCAAATCTGAACCTTCGACCTCTTCTGCTTCCAGATCCAGTCCGGTTATGCGACCTGAAAGTGAGATGAAAAAAGTAAGTACTAAAATTCAATTTACTTCAATTCAAAACTTGCGAAAAAAAAGAACAAATACTAATCTTATTCCTTCTTTTTTGTTACAGTCTCCTGACGTGCTCCAACCAAACGCCAAACTGGAGCCTCTAAATGTGAATCTGGCGGCCACCTTGCCAGAAATAAGTCCAAATTCTAAGCCTCTTCCTATTGTCCCAGTCAATGAGGTCAACTACATTGACAGAAGACAAGAAGAAGAGGAGATGCTCAGTCGTATAATGAGCATGAAGAATACTAGAACAAAAGTCTACTCCGGTGTCAAAGTTGGTTACACCACAGTACCAACTATGTTTGATATGTGCATTCGCATTCTGATTGAACATATCGAAGATATCGAACAAACCGGTGGTGTTCCATACATGATATTGAAAGGTGTTTTGCAACAAGCTACACCAGAACAGCTTTTCAATATCGAACACCACAATCCGTACCTTCTCGATGACACGGATGAACTTTGGGAAGTTCATTGCAAACGTAGCTTCCAGAAGCAGAGCCAGAGTCGCGATGAAATGGAATCGTGGCGCGACATGTACATGAGGTGTGTCGAAGAAAGAGAAATTAAATTGAAGCAGCTGACTCAAAACATTAAAAAAAAGATGATTGAGAAGACATTGCCAGTTCGAACAGTCAAACTGGTATATATGGACAACATTGTCAAACCACCAAGAAATGTGCTGAGAAATCAGGCACGATTCGGCACTGCTAAGGAAACACCCATCCCGAAGTCCGAAACAAAGAAGAAACTACTACTGAACAGCGCCACAAAATCAACTTCTATCACTGTGCCAGCTCCACCTAGGCCTAGATCAATTGCTACAGTTTCTCGACCTGTAAAGAAACCTACAGCGCCGCTCATGGCCAAGGCGCTGAAATATATTAAAGGTTCTTATCGACGTTAAATTTGTAATATATTTATTACTATTTTCATTTGTTAGAGTATTGGTTAAAAATATCTGTTAGCTGACTTTTATGTAATGAATTATTTTCTTCCTTCAATTGAAGGGAATATCTTTTTTACAATATGTCCGATATACGGTACAAACCTACCTTCATTCAATGTTAATGTGTATTAAGTAAAGATCTATATTGTGAAAGGTAAAGTTTGTATCATATAGAAAATATTTCATTATATTCATTTTCAAATGTTTTGATTTATTTGGATTTCAAATAGATTTTTTTAGTGAGATAAAATAAATGTGTACAAAAAAAGATGAATTATAAAATTAAAAAAAACACATTTTAACAGATATTTTTATTCAAAATATAAATGATTGTGTGATGATTTTTTTTCGGATGTCATATCCGAATTCAATTTTTGTACAATTACAAAAAAACATGTTCTCTTGTATATAAATAGGTTTAATCTGAATATACAGATTCACACAAATGATAATGATAAAAGTAATCTGCTCATTAGCGAACATGAAATAGTTACAATAATATAATTTTATACAATTTTATTATTAACACTTGTATAAAATTGAATTGCAAAAAACAAAGATAGCCATTGTTATATTTTACTCGATATTAGGAATTGTAATCTCTATGGTTTGATTACTTTAAGTCAATTAAAATAACATTCAACGAATAATTATCAATTTAATGATAATTATTCTAATTAAAGCATGATATGTATGAAACTGTACATTAAAATCATTTAGATTTAACAAATTTTGACATTTACAATTACAATTTATAGAACAGTTACTATTAATATTATAATGATTTAGTCGATGAAAAAATAAAACAAAGTCATACACGGAAAAAAATATACATCACTGACTAATGTCCGAACATTACTCAGTAATTTCTAACCTAAAATTCTAAATTCACATTACTGACTAATATTTGGACATCACTGAGTAGTTTCTTCACATTACTCAGTATGTCCGGACATTAGTCAGTGATGTATATTTTTTTCCGTGTAATTTTACTTAACCCATTACCTGTAATCTACCATCCCCTCCAGGAGAAACTGTTGCACACAAGTAAGCGATAGTCACGCCTCCCTATGTTATTTAAATGGGCATACTAATACATGTGAACTTTTCGACTATAACCTCACCTATAGACGATTCGAGACTCCGTACAGATAATGGGTTAAGTAATTGAAAATTCTCCTGTATTATGAAATTCCTAGCCGATTTATTGTATAAAGAAATATATGTATTTATATTTATATTAGCGAAATGTAAAAAAAACCCAATGTTAATGAAAATTTTATAATGCATTTTTGTGTATGCGTGAAAATGACGAGAATGAATGAATGTGTCCGTTTTGAATGACTATGATTTATTTATAATTGTACTTTTTACAATTGAAAAAATAAACAAATAAGTTGTATGAAAATCGTCTATCAAATTATTTGATTGCCCCTCATATATAAAATTTTAATTATTAATAATTAACTTTGCCATTACAAGATAAATTCGATTCATATCAATTTTTAACATTTTCTTTATTTAATATTCAACTTTGAAATAATGATGAACAGAACTCTGCCAAGTATTGGACTACGAAATTATTTAAAAACAAACAAAACTAATAATTAATTAAAAACTAACGAAACTAACATAAATAAAAACTTTTTGGACTATGAAATTAATTCTAAAGTAATAAAACTAATAATATGTCAGTACTTGACATATTTTTCATTTTAGTATTTTCTATGGTAGAATTTATTTGAACGTGACACTTTTTCATTTTCTTTCTTTCTATTGCTGCGTACTTGGCGTGTTTTTCGTTATAATATTATATTTGCAGTGTCACATTTAAGTCACATTTAGCATCTCATAATTAAGTCTGAAAGTTATTGTCACATTTTAGTAACACCAAAGATGTCACAAATCAGTTATTCTGAGTTGGATATTTTGACAAATTTGTGACGCACTTGTGACAAATTCGTAACAAATTTGTGATATTACATTCAAGTCACTATGACTTTGATGGTTACCTGGAATATATGGTATGTGCCCCATTGATTACATTAATGCTTAAGATCCGGCATTAATACCAAGGGTACACAATTTATTAATATTAATATTTTATTATTAATTTATATGATTTCAGAATCCAATAAAAGTCTACAAAATAAAGGAAAGTAAATAAAAATAAAATAGTTTTTAAAAAATAATTTATAATTATTTGTATATTTTTTAGATTACTGTGAAGCTGAGAACGTCTGTCAACATATGAAAAAAAAAATAAAAGAAAAGAAAAATGAAATATACATTTGTATTCATTTGTACCTTTCCTATTATCCTAAGCTATTTATAATGAAATTTTGTAGATTGCAATTAAGAATATATTGCAATTTGAACAAACAATTCCACTTAATCTGAAAAACTTCATTACGAATTTTTGTTTAAATAATAATTTTCTCCCGCTAATTACGTATTGAATAACTGAGTTTTCCAGTAACCAATTTGTTGTTTTCAGCAAAATGGTTGCTGTAAAATTACTTATGGTTACGGAGTAGGAATAAGGTATTTTACAGACTACAATAAATAGTATTCATAGGTTCACATTACGTCTATTAATGACAGAATAATTTCTTACTGCTATTTACGGATAAGTTCTGCAATAAAATTGATTCTGTAAAATTACGTATTATTACATAACAGAAGTGTAACGGATTCAGTTACAGCGAATTACAGCAAATCAGTACTTTGCGGACGCTTACGATTGAGTCAATATTGTTTATATTTCTCACTATCCCCAACAGAACAAATTGGTATGTAGAATGTAGAAATTAAATAACTTATCTATCTTCTGAACGCATCACGAAGAAAGAAATAAAATAAGTTTAGGTAGAATGAACGTATAACAAACATAGAAATGTCCGCTTCAGCGACAATTTTTATAAAAGCTGATGAATGTAAGTGGAATATAAAAAATATGTTGTTAGAAGATAGATTTTACTTATTTGAAAGATAAGTTGAGCATAAGTAGAAGATAAATTTTACATAAGATAATAGTATATTATGCACCAAGGGAGTAAAACATTATTCACGAGTGTAAAACTGCACGAGTGCAATAATTGTTTACTCCCGTGGTACATACGGTACTTTATGCATCCAGGGAGAAAATATGTGCTTACTCCGAGGGCAAATATTTATCTCCCGAGCCGAAGGCGAGGGAAATAAAATTTGCCTTCGGGAGTAAAGCACATGTTTTACTCCCT
>JABFOZ010000036.1:0-14339 GCA_022817625.1 Calliscelio sp. ZL-2020 | reverse complement strand
TTTCGACATGTCAACAATCCCGTATTTTTATTTCTAGTGTAATTTTCAAATTAATAATTTGAAAATAATTTTTTTTTGCGACGGCAATCTTAGAACTAAAAAACATTGTGAGTACCGGATGTTTAATGAATTTGATACTCGCAATAATTATCAAAGATTTAACATTAATAAAAAGTAGTCCAATTTAAATTAATTTAATTGCAAATTCAATGACTTTTTAAATTATCTAAAAAAGCGAAATATTTTAATTGAAATAATAAGTTTATTTATTATTAGTTGGGACCGGAAATTATTTCTGATTGGTCTACATAAAAATCGAAGTTTCTATTGGCCGCATTCACATTAACAGTGTAAAATGAGACTGTTATAAATAGAGGCACGTAGTGTATAGACACTTAATATTTATTTAAAGTCACATACAATCATTTTATTTACTTCTACACAATCATCATGAAGGAACTAACTTTCTTATTTTATTTTATGATCTGTGTGGTGAGTAAGTTTTTTTCTTTCTAAGATGTATTATTTGAAGTAGTTAATCTCATCACACATCGGGTGCAAATGTTAATAACACATTCTTTTAATTGTGCATATATTACGGTAAATGAATTTATTAGGTATTTTTTTCAAAAATTAAATTTAAAACGTTAAATAAGAGCTTATTAATTTTATGTCCCACATGCTCGAGAAACACAGTTTTATTCCCTCAAAAAAGGGAGAGAAGCAATGCTTTATTCCCTCGGGAGTGTTTATTGCCTAGAGTGTTTTATTCCGCCACAGGAGAGAAGCATAATATACAATTTAATTGTTTTCTTTTAAATTGTTTTATAACTTCATGAAATTGATTTTTTTAATTTCTTGGAACATTTTCACTTCACAACTGCATACATATTTGTATCAAATGATTAAGAGAAAATTAAAACAATAATTGCCAGAACAAAAATATATTGACCATATTGATTGTCTATAAACGGAGCAACAGTATGCAGTGTCAGCACTATGCTGCATGACTCGGTTAGACGTATCTCGTTGTTCCCACAAAAAATCATAAATATATAGACATGTAATATATGCAGCAAAGATGTATAATTTGTATATAATATAATTTCTAAATTGTATTTCAAATGTGCAAATATGTTACAGCAGTTTTAAAAGTTTTTCTTAAATTTTTAAACCTATATCAAACTTGATAAATTATGAATCATATCTGATTGAATTAGGATGATATATGAATCAGATTTGATGAAATTCGGATCAAATGAGACCAAAATTGGATCAGATTAGAATTATACTCCTATTTACGCAGTGTAGGAATTGCTTCCAATTAGTTAGTAAAATATATTCCTTTGATCCGAGTCTGATTAAATAGATACCAAACTTCATTAGATTTGAATCAGATTTGATCAATTCCGGATCAGATTCGACTCACTTCTGATTGAATCCGGATCAGATCTGATGAATTCCGGATCAAATCTGATCAATTCTGGATCAGATGAGACCAAACTCCAGACAAACTAAAATAAATCTAGACAATTGTAAAATAACTTTTAACTATGTTTCAATTATTTTTTTGATTCTACTATTTAGCTCTATACTTAATAGGTTGACCGGTACCCATAGACTAAACGGTTTCTTCTTTTGCCGCTTTAGACTAGTATAGGAACTCCCAGTAAACGGGAACTCATTAAAGCAGATTGGCTTGCCACCATTTGAATCACGGTTTTGATAAAAGGCAGATTGAGATGTTTGCATATGAATCTATTTGAATATATTCATTTTTTTAATTTGTATTTGCGGATTCAATATTTTACATTATGAAAAATTAAATGTGAGAATGTAATTTGAATATGTTTTTTCGGATTGAAAAATAACGTCGTATATAATTAATTTCAATGAAACATTTTTAATACAGTTTGTCAGATTGAAAATTTATGTTACGAATAATTAAATATAAATTAAATCAATACAATCATTTTATATATTTTTCCGAATACCAAAGTTAATTTTAATTGATAATTTTAAGTAAATAATATTTCTTAAATGAAAATTATTTGTTTACGTATGTTAGATAATTGATTATTCATTCTTAAAAAAGATATCAAATAATATTAAAATAAAGTAAAGTATTCAAACAGATTCAAATGTAAACATCTCAATCTGCCTTCAAAATCAAAACCGTGATTCAAATGGTGGTATGCCAATCTGCTTTAATGAGTTCTCGTTTACTGGGATGATAAAATAACAATCCATAGCATTTAATAATAATAATCATTTATTTCAGTGTTTATATACACCCAGAAATGGACTTGGTTTTACATTTATCAACACACTCATCCCTCCATACAATCACACTCGTTTCTAATTCTATTCTGAACAAACTATACAATTACACCATGATTTTACAATATATATAATTTGTACTCACATTTTACTTATCTCACTAAATTACAATAAATTACGCATCTTACAAATTAATCACAGCCTTTACACAATCTTATCGCTCGTTTTTTCTCCTTTTCCTTACATATTTTTCTAATGATGTCTACATGCTTTCCATTATCTCTGCCTAATTCTCTTATTATTTCCCTTGTATTATTTACACTCTTCTATTTTACACTCTTCCACATAGTGTTCTAACTTATCCCATCCCTCGTTACATAGCTCGCATTTCCTATCCTCCTCTTTCATCCAATATCTATTATACATCTCCAAATTACCACATCTCAATCTCGCTATTAAATACGTTTCATCCCCCTTTCCTTCCCTATCTAAATATTCTGGTACATTTAACGCTTCCCACATAATCTATATTTTCCATTATACGTAGCCTCCTTGATTTTACTTTCCTCATTTTGTCTTTGTATATCTCTTTCTCTACTTTTAATCATTTCTTTCATGTTTCCCTCATTTTCTAAAATCCTGTCTACCTCTATTAATCCCCATCCCCCTCCATTGTAGAATCTTTCCCTTTCTTTGCTATACAAATTGTTTATTCCTCGTCTCTGTTTTTCTATCCAACACTTTTTTACCAACCTTCCTTCATCCAGTTTTCTTATTTTTTCCTCATATTTAGCCGCCCTCAATCCCCAATTGATTTTAAGTCTTTCATTACAAGTTTCCCTCCAAATTACATATCTCGGTGTGCAAAAGTCTAGCCTCAAAATCCATCTCATATAATCTACCTTAATCCTCTCTAGTTCTTTTCTTTCCCTCCATCCCCATGTTTCTACCTCATACGACATTACGCTCTCTACTAAATACTTGAACATCCACATTCTTCTTTTAAAACTCCCTCTACAATTTCTTTCTCCTAAGCCCCATACCGCTTTAGCCGCAATCCTTCCTTTTTTGTACAGTTCCTTTATATGATCATCATAATTCCCTCTACTGTTGAAAACAAAACCTAAGTACCTGACATTGTTCACTTCATCAATTACTTTCTCACCCCACCTCCATTTCCTAACGTCCGTCTTTCCCCTTTTTCCTATTACTAACACTTTGTTCTTTTCCGCGCTCAAAATCAAATCATTCCTTCGTAAGTATCCTTTCATTGTGTCTAACATATCTAACACATAGCATTTAATATTATATGACCTTACCATACTAAATTTTGAAAAAAATAGGTTTTACATAGCATCTTATGGGATGACATGTTACAAGCACACGTAATCCATTGTTTTGACATAAAAATACGTTGAAAACAAAGAATAAAATTGTTTATAATAATATTTGATATATGAAGATTCCACGTGAACAAAAAAAATAATGAGACCTATCCTTGCTATTTAAAGAGATACAAAATAAAAATCCTCAAAATATAACCCAAACAGCGATTTATTAGTCAAGTTGACAGCTAAATTGCACTTCAAAAAATTGTTTAACCACAATCTTACAGTTAATTGTTTACATTTACTTATAAAATCATATAAAATGATATTTTAAATATTTTTTACGTCATTTAACATTTTTTATACACAAGCGAATTTAATTTCTAACTTGACTAGTTTCTATGACGGCCGAACTACTTTAACATATAAATACATTTTTATTTTTAGGTGGTAGAAAAATACAATTTACATACAAATGTTTTATTTATTTATAATAATTGGCATAAAAAATAATATTTATTTTATGAATGAATGTTGATATTAATGAAAAATGATATAATTATTTGAACATTATATTAATATTTTCGTTTCGCCCGCTAAATATACAGCCCCTTACGTAAGTCCTACCTTAAGGTGAAATGGAAAGTCTGCTATCACACAGATTAGGGTGTTTTCAATTATTAAAGTTATAAAGTTAACCCTTGACTACTAAATTTTGACTCGGGAATAAAAAGTTATTGCGCAATTTCCTTTCATGTACCTTTCAAAACATACTTTTTCTATTCATAGGTTAAATAGCCATATATTAAAGTAAATTGCCGTGTTTTTGTAGGACGTTTCGAAATATTTTTATTTCCTTTTCAACTAGTTTTCATTGTTTCAGTTGTGGTGTAGCCTTTTATAATTTATCTATTTACAATATTTATAGTGTATAATTGCGCTTAATTTTAGTATATACATATTTACAGTTCTGTTTTTTGGAGTTTGACCAATCAAAATGGTATCAATAATATAAATCGTTGTTACATTTTGACTGAGTTTTTCGGACTTTTTCAGAAAATTTCAACTTTAAAATTGAAAACAGTAGTATATAGCTCAAAAATATGTCTGAAAAAGTCCGAAAAACTCAGAAAAAGTTTGAAAACATCAGCGAAAGTTTGAAAATATACGGGCGCTGACGCGCCCTTGCATCATCTATAATTCTCTTCTTAGTGTGTCGGTGCTGCGTCTGTTGCTTGTATGTACAAAGGATAATTCTTACTCACTCATTCATTTAAACTTGAATCTACATATAAATTCTATTTTTGGTATGTTGCAGCAAAACTTTGATAATCTTCTCGAGAAGGCGACTATTGTACAACAAGAATTTTTTCAACTTCATCGCGAAAACAATTCATTTCGAGACAGATCATTGTTAACTAATTATATTGGATATGCTATGTGTGGTCCTCCGATGAATATTACAGACAATTTCAAATTTGTCTATTTAGATAAGTACAATTCCATTGTAGATAAAATTGCTGAACAAATTATGAAATATGCCATTGGGTATGGTTCAAATGTTTTCTGTTCTTGTGTATATAACGTTATACTTGATACTAAAGAAAATATAACCAACAACAGTAGAAATGAGAAAATGGAAATTATTCCAATTTTCAAAATCAAAAGGAAGACAACAGCTAAAGGTGAACGCAACTGGTTCATTGATACTATTGGCAGAGTTTACAAAGAATGGGATGATTATCTGGAAAACAATAAGCTTAAACCGTGCACTATGGTATTACCAAAAGACGGAAAATATCTGTCAGATTCATTGACTGTTACTGTTGAACATCATCAATCACCTGCTGCAATTAATATAGTAAAAAATAGGATGATGTCTGTTTTAAAATATGGTCTAGCAGGTCTTCAAATTGCTTCATTATTGACGCCAGTAGGTCCTGTCGTAACACTTGCAACTGCTGGTTCGTTTATTTATTTTTAACATTTAAAACGCCTAGTTCAAAACCCGCTAAGTCTAAAAAATAAAAACATAAGGTTTTAAAGTAAAACAAAGGTTGAACATGTATTTATATATTGGCAGAATATTACAACAAACAAACATTATTTACATGTAATTATCTCATTTTTAAGAATTGTATACCCATAAGCTATCCTAGGATACGTGTTATTTTTAAACTGTTTTAATAGACCCGAAGTCGAAAACAGTGGAAATATAAATTGCATTAACCGATTCGTGCTACAACGCTCCCCTTCTCCTTAAATATTGTCGCTATTTAACAAAGACCACAATAGATTAAAATGAATACAAATCTTGTCTTTGCAAATCATATCTCTAAAAATGCACCACGTGATCACGCGCACATTTACATTTAGCTTAATTCGGGAACTTGTAATTTCGGGTTCGAGTTGGTGTAGCCATCCGCAAAAAGACGGGGATCGTACTTTGTTCTTTGCAGACACTAAAGTGGCAATTGTCTGCGAGGCACAAAGACATTAGAAAACACACGAATACTGAGGGGTTAATGTTTAGAATTTTTTGTAATGTGTCATAAAATAGCCGTTTTTAGTCATTATTAAAATTGGTACTTCACTAAATATTTCATCTGATTAATTATTAATATAACTTTAAATACATTCTATTTTTAATAATTATATATTAGGGTAAATTGATAATCCATATTTTTATGCTGTATAAAATCCAATATGTTCCCACTGAAAAAACATATTTTTTAATGCCGTCTTTAGCTCCCTCAAAGAGCTCAAAAGTGACCTTTTTGGTGTCTTCTTTAGATGTTTGCATACAATTCCTACACCTTCTTATGTTGTTATGGAGATTAATAAAAACAGGTCTGATAACTCATTAACTGACGCCCATGAATATTATTCAAATGCAGTTACTAACACATCTACACTATAACACATGCAGATGAAACTAAAGACATTTTCAGCGGAAATGTCTTTAATATAAGTCGGTTATTATGAGTCAATAACCTTCAAAACAATTACAGATGGTTCTATATAATGGTCCATTTTTTATCTTCGAGAAAACAATATGCAGATAATTTTTTGATAATACCGAAGTATATTTATCACGGTGATATAAATGTGATATTACGTGAGAAACGCATGTGATTCACATGTTACATACACTCAACTCTCGGCATATTTACGGTGGACGGGACCAAAAACTTTATTTACGTCAGTTACGTGGTATTTAAATAATGTGATTGGCTGTAACCGTAAAGATGCCGAGAGTTTTAGACGTAAATTTGCCGAGTGTGTAAATATGCTGAGCGGTAAATATGCCGAGAGTTGACTGTATATGTGATTCACAAGTATTCGATGCGTGGAACGTTGAGCCGGGAGCAGTCATCGAGTTTTAACATCCGGGAACTAACATCGAACTTTTACTTCGATTTTTCGGTCATTTTTAAACAATCGTATGAAACAATATCAAACGACCGACTAAACAAGTCTAAAAAATCTATGAAAGTAACTGATAATGTCGCGAAGCGATTTTGAATAGAATGGGCCGATACAAAGTTGCAACTGACATCGTTCTCTCTCTTTCTGAAATGTCACACGCCCGTACGAATAAATATAGGCGTGGGATTTTTAGAAAAAGAGAGAACGATGTTCACAGTAACACTAGACCGATAATGCAACATGTGGTACATGTAAAACAAAGCGAATTAAAAATGCTTCTAAACCATGCTAAATATGTTTTTAATGGGAAACTTTGAATTGTATACAGGCTAAAAAGTAAGGATATTCGACCATATATATAAATATATATTTACTGAATATGTTTATACATAAACATATTCAAACATTTGAAATTAGTTCAATATTTATACAGGGTGATTTTTTGTCTACGTCGGTGTCGGAAGCATGGTGCTCTTATTATTGTTCAGCAGAATTGAAGAATCTACGTAGCACCATACTTCCGACACCGACGTAGACAAAAAATCACCCTGTATAATTTCGATTACATTTATATATAATTCATATATAATATAAATATAATTTTGATTATAATTAATAAATATATAATTTTCTAGGAATCACGACAGGAACGGTTATTGCATCCAGTGTTTTTCGTATAAATGACAACTTGAAACACAAAAAATCTTTTAGGGATTGTTCTGGAGACATCTTATCTATTACTAGTAGCACGCTGGGATTGATGTCCATTACTATTAATTCACCAATATTCAAATCCATTGTTAAAGGAAAACAAACAGCAGAATGGATTGAAAAGTCAAATTCAGTCATTCAAACAGCTAGCATTTGTGTTAATTTAGGAAGCATTGCTTTCCAAATATATAACAAGATGACAACCGATGAAATGATGACAAATAATTTCAGTTGGATACAATTGACTTCACACATATTTTTCTTCGGTAATGTTCTTATTAACAGCAATATGTTTGAGGAAATGCAAGCATTATCTGAGACATCATTTTTGGACCACTGTACATCATTTTTGCATTCAGATGAATTCAAACAAATAGAAAGTGCGGTTATTGCGGCACCTCTTGTTTATAAGGTAATCGACAAATTATGTCAGCTGTTACAAAAAAAACAAAACATAATATCTTATACTAATGAGATCATTAAGAACTACTTTTCTTTGAAAAAACTCTCTGATCAATCTGTCAGAATTATATCAGATATTGTTCAAAGTATTCAAGACAAAGACATGCATAATGTTTTATCTAACATTCGATACCTCGTACATTTTATACAAAGAAGTCTGGATCACTACAAAGTCAACTGTTTGGAATGCATGAAAATCAAAGTGTTAGAATTTGTATGGAATTATATAAAACAGAAATTCGAATCGAATGTTAATATATCACTTAAAGAAACATTGAAATTGTATTTGAATCTGTTCTTGAAATCAGACACATTTAAGGATTTTATTCTCAGTTGTGAACCAATTACTTATTGATTAACTATTAGCTAGCTTTAAGCCTGTCTAGAAATTTTTTTTTACATCCAAAATTATAACATCCAAAAATTATTTGGATGTTCATTGTATACTCATATATTATAATTTAAAAATATTACGTACAATAATATTCGACATGTCGTTATATTCAAAGTATTATTAATAATAAAAGTAGTATTATAGTAGTTTTGAAATAAAGAATTTATATCACAAAATCTGTTTTTTTACGTTTATTAATAATTGTTCGTTACTAAACATTATAAATTATAATATACATTATGGACAGAAAATCGTGATGAGCTCTCTCATTAACTTATTTACACTCTCATTAACAATGTTTCCAAAATGGCCAATATGAATTGAAAATTAAGAATTAATTAATCTTTTTATTAAAACTCAAGCTATTACTATAGTAAAATAATTTTAATACAATATATTAGGAACACGCAAATTATATTGTTTATTAGTATTTCGAGATTACTTATATTACTCAGTGTCAATAATTGAGAAAATATATATTCTTTTAAATTAATATGAATATATAATATCAATTTTACATAAGAAGGAATTAATTAACATATGTATTTCTGAACCATACAAATATTTATTTTATAATATTTTTTACAATATATACAAATTATGTGGAATTTAAACTCAATATATTTAACTATCTGTTAGTATTATTATATCTGGCTTTCTCTGTCATTATTGGTTGAAATTAAAATCATTTCGTGTTCCTTATTTTCAACTGATTTTCGGGAAAATTTTTTTACAAAACGCCACATAACATACATGGATAATAGAAATATAAATGCACAACATATTGGTATAATTTCATGCTTTAAATGACCATTAAAATTCTCGTTCATCGTAATTTCATGATTGGCTTCAATTAAATCTTCAATTCTAAAACTTAATTCTTTTAACTCATCAAAGCTAGAAATGTTTCTGTATGATAGTTCTGTATTATTTAATTTAATATTCGCACAACATGTATCCGTAACATTTATATTTGGTAAAATTGATTTAAACTCATCCCCCTTTTGCTCTGACGAAATTTTTGCTGTCAATTCAGAATTTAAATATAGACAGTCCTTCGTTAATGTCACTAATCCATTGCCCTTATTTAAATTTACCCAACTCGAATTAACTGCACAATGAATATAAATCCGTTCCGATTTTGGTAAAACATACAGCCACTTATTATCTGAAACTTTCAGCCAAATTCTATTATTTATACGAACGGCCCGTTTATTACAGAGATCTATATTCAATTGATTCGGCAATAAAAGAGAAGTCTCACAAATTGGATTCTGATCAACAGGCAAAATTGTGTTCGTCAAAGAGCAAAAAATGGTTTTTTCGTGTGGTATGGTCTTGCAAATATCTAGAGATTGAAATTTTGTATAATATTGTTTGTTGCTATCCACAGCTAAGAATTTGGTGTTAGTATCAATATATACAAAATAATCAGCAGCTATAGGAACAGGAAACGGTATTAATTCATATACATTGAAATCTTGTTTGTGAACTAGTGGTAACTTCAAGAGAAATACCAATTTACCCTTCGTATAAGATACTTCAACCGTAGCCAACTCTAAAATTTTAAATACATTTTTAGTTTCTATTTCATATGGAAATTCAGTAGTTTCAGAAATCAGTCTTTTGGAATCATTTAATACATTGAGAAACTGCTCTGGTGTAATTACGATTGGAGTTATAACATTATTTTTGGAAGCCAAAACCGCATTTGTTAAACATAATATTTCTCGATGAAGTTCACTAGATGTCAAATGTAAAAATATAAATATTTCATCCAGATTTTTGTACAATGGTAAAGCTCCTTTCATATCATTAATTGTTACTGATAAATCGTCCACATTCAATTTTATAGTGTCAATTTTGTATTCTATTGAAGACATTTCTGATTTATCATCAATTTTGCCCAAAATGTTGCTTTCTTTGGTTAAATAAATTGATCCAAATTTCATATTTTTATCATGAGGTTGATTGTGACCAATTAAATTATAGAATTGGCTTTCGGCTGAGTTTAATTCTTTAATTAATGTTTTTATAGTTTTTAGTGAATCTTGATATGAAATATTCGAATGATCCGAACAATTTTCTTGAAGACTAATAAAAACTTCGTTGAGGAAATTGACTTTTTCTTCAATTAGAGATAGATTTAAAAAAGTTATTACATTTAAAGACTCGCTGTATAATTTTACTGTTCCATAGTGGTTGTAATATATTCCTGGGAACGAATTGAAGTGTGTTATTTTGTAGTGTTGTCCACTGGTATAGCATACAGCAACTCTGAAAAAAGAACAAAAAGGATTATAATTAATATTTTATTTAATAATTGTAATTTGATTATTATTACTTCAAATATTTGGTACAGATCTTAATTGTAGAGAAATATAGTAAGAATATGTTTTATATTATTTATAAAAATACTTACAAGAATATGATGAGTCCAATCATTTTATAGTAGAAAAATTGTAGTATTCCTATATATCTTAAATATGAATTTTATATGTCGGCTGTACAGAAATGAACTTTTATGTAAAATAGTCAAAACTATAATATACTGAAAGCAGTACTTTATAAGCTTTATATTTCATTTTTTATCTCACAAAATGCTTATTAAATGATATTGAAATGATATCTTTTGAACAAAAATTAATTTAGAATTTGTATTTAACTTAACATTTTTTATAATATCATTCAATTTTTTTTGTATATTATTAAATATTAAAATATGTGACTAAGTATTCATATATTATCATATCATTAAATTCTAACAAAATGAATAAAAAAACATTAATGTTGAATAAGATTTTTAAAACACATCTATATATATGAATATATATAAAATATTTTTAGTATTATATAAAATATAAATTGTTAAATAGATTAATATATATAAAAGACATAATAGACTTTGACAAAAAATCGAAAATTTACTTTAAATGTTTAAAATAGTTCTAGTTAAACATGTTTTTCATAAAGATGGGTAAGATGCATGTTGTATTATGTAGAAATAAAATATAGTTAAAAGTATGAATCTGTAAAATCTACATTAAACAAAACTTTGGATTGATAGATATAGTATACATTTCAGAAATAATAATTATTTAGAAAGTATAATTTCAGGGTCTAAAATTATTTTTCGATGTCTTCGTCTGCGTGTTTACATTCTTCACCTAATAAAGATAACATATCTGAGGAATCTGAATCAAAAGGAAAATAATCAGATGTTTCAAGTTCTTCGTTGTCTTCTCCAAAAAATTGGCATTTATCCTTGCAAATATTATCCTTCGGTTCATCTATTTCTTCTTTGTCTTTAATACCTTCAGATGTTTTATCAATTCCATCAGTTTTTATGACTAAAGTATAAAGACTAAAAAAAATAGGTCCATTTTGGTTTAACGATTCTTTTGTAAGTGATTAAGAACCTTATTGAAAAGCAATGGGATCATGATTTTGTCAATGGTAAAATAAAAATTATAAAATTGTATAGCAATTTAATCTATTAATAATATGCATGATAAATTCAATAGGATAATTTACTAAAAAGCCATCCTATATTACAATCAAGAAATACACAATTTGCAATAAGCATTTAGATTATGGTTAATAACAGGCCAAGACAGGTTAGTCATAAAAACGGGCCGGCAAGATTTTTTGTTCAATTCAAATTTTTTTTAAATAATATTTTGCTACACGAAGTTCTTAAATCATGTTAAATGTATTAAATGATTAATAGTGTTTTTTAATAAGGGTTTCAGGTGGTAAAATATTTTTTTTAAATCTTGCCTATAAATGATATCACATCGTTTTTTTTAATTTTGACAAGAATTCTTTCATATGTATTTTAGAAGATTTGAGTTTTTTTGGGAATATTTGTTTGGTATAAGTTTTTACTGAAAATAGATTTTTGTGGGAAATAGATTTTTGTGGAAAACATGTTCTGCGTACATCTTGCCGAACTTTTACAATGTCATTGTAGTTGTGGTTTTAGACAGATATCATTTATTTTTGTTCGAAAATAATATTTTTATTTGATATAATAGTTTTTTGAGGTATATTTTTATTATGGACTATAGATTTTCTGGGAAAATAGTTTTTTGTGGAAAACAATTTCTGCGTAACTCTTGCCAAACTTTTACAATATCATTGTAATTGTGGTTTTACATAGATATCATTTATTTTTGTTTGAAAATAATTTTTTTAACAGTTTTTTGAGGGAAAACATTCTATGTAAGTCTTACTGAACTTTTACAGTATGATTGTAAAATTGTAATTTTATAGATATGCCTTATTTTTGTTGATATGAGTAATTTTTAGTAAAACTATGTTTGGCGCAATTATTCAAAATTTATGATAAAATTTGTTCTAATATGAAGACATATACATTTTTAGAATTCCTTGGCCAATTTTAAACCATAACTTATAAAATATAACGTTCAAGTATATAAAATATAAACCTTATAAAACATAAACCATCATTTTTCCGCCTCCCCTCTTCTCTCTTCGCTCCTCCTAGCCCCTCCTTACCTATCTTATCCTCTACTCTGAGGATAGGATATACACTGGGTGACATACACTGCCACCCAGGCAACCATAGTTCTCGATAAATCAGCTTCGGTGTCGGGAAATTGTTCTCTGTCCTATGGGTCAGGCGTAGGAACCCTAGATCTTCGTGAGGGTCCAGGAGAGTGCGCCGGATTGATTGTTGACCGGGCCTCTCCTTTTTATTTTCGGAGTTTGCTGTTTGGAGTTTTGGATTTGCAGTTGTCCCCTTTTTGATTGCTTCGAAATTTTGGAGTTTGGAAAAAATCTCTTGAGTCTGGGACCGTCGAACGAGAAACATCGCGAACGGGCGAAATAATCGCGAGTGCGAGTCACCAACACCTAGCTGGAAACAGCATGGCAAACCGAAAGTTACCAGTCGGAGGACCTGCTCGAGCTCCTGTTCTCGCCAAACGACGACCATCGAGTAGAATAGCAAATAAGACCTTTGCGAGGTTTGTGAACCATCTCACTTCGATAGTTCGATTCGCCAGATCTCGCGAATTAAGATCGTATTGTATTTCGTATTTGATTTTGATAACTTTGAAGATTTTGGTTCCGTCGTCAATTTTCCTTCCTAATTTATGTTGCGATATTGTAGTTTTTGTTTAGTTAATTGTACCGCGTATTACCGGAATTAGTATAGTTTGATAGGTCAGCTATATTTTGTAAATACACTCACAAAATGTTTTCTTTGAGGTTAGAAAGACTGTCTTGAATCGAAGAACAATTGGTATTGATATTTACTCAAGAAAGTACTTCTTTGAGTCAAGACATTTTGATTTGGTGCGAATCTATACTTTCTTAACTGTAAACGCTGCTGTTTTGAGTCAACATAATTTTCTTTGACTCAATACATAAACGCCAAAACTGCGAATGTTTTGACACAAATGAATTATTTTTGTGAGTGTAACTATTTTCACAAATATAATTTAATAATATAAATTTAATATTTGCAATATTAAATTTTTTTTTAATTTTTGTACACAAAAATAATTTTATATTAAATTTTATAGTCTTGACTTAATATGCCCAAATAATTTATTCAAATCAATAAAGCAGATTTAGAGGAATTAAGGTGATTCCTCAAGTCTATAGTGCCGGAGTTAGTGTCTTTTTAATTTGTGTCCGTAAAAATAATAATTAGATCTTTTAATTATAATCGGACGATTCTTGGATAATGGGAGAATAGCTTAAAC
>JABFOZ010000035.1:0-14388 GCA_022817625.1 Calliscelio sp. ZL-2020 | reverse complement strand
TTGTTTAATCCAAGTGTGAGGAATGATTGCTTCTCTACCGCTGTCAAAATATTTGACAAATGCATACTTGAGGCATTCGGTTGTCATTGCAAATCTCAGAAATATCACGTTTTTTTCAATGTCCGAATTTCTATTACAACGGATAAATTATGTTTTCAAAACACTAATTTGTCAACAACAATGAACTTGAACTGGAACAATGAACGCGAGGAAGAATTTGAAGCAACTCTTGGACGAAGAAGTGCCAACTACGAAAAGGAACGGTTGGCATTAAATTTTCTAATTGGTTACAAATATGCGAGAATATTTAAATTAAATAATCTAAAATGTGTAAATTGTTATAACAGTTAACATTATTAATTGTGTTGATGCTATGAAAAAATATATATTCACAAGAATAATTTTACCTATCTACCACGTTGACAATTAACATTTGTTTACCAAAAATGCATTAGTAAAAGTAATTCGACTAGCCTAACCTCTAACTGCCTATGTCTCTTTCACACATGCGACGTGCGGCTGAAGTCAGTTACGAATAAAGTTGAAGAATTTTATTTTGCATCTGTTATTATTTATGTTTTTATTGTAATATTTAAATTGTGATTCGAATGTTATATAATTAATATAGATAAGTAAGTATAAATCAAAATATCAATAAGACAAAAGATAGTAATTTTAATTATTTGCATAAAATATAATTAATGTAAAGTTGAAGTATAGTGTAAAATATAACTATTTGTTTATAATTATTTTTAGCTTAAAATTGTTTGAATATGATATTCATGACATTTGTTTAATAACGTATATATAATGTGAGTTTACTAATTTTAGATTCTAAAATTTGTTCTGTTCATCATGAGTGATTTCAGTGATGATTCCGATTCTATAGGATACAAAAAGTATCTCGAGCCGGATACATATGAACCTGTACCAAAAAGAACAAAATTACGGTTGAAAAAACGAAATACAGAACATCAAATGACGCCGGTATGTAATGACGAATAATACAATCTGTACATTTATTATTTTTTTTAAACAAGAGTAATCAACAGAAACTATAGATATTTACATAAAATATGTTAATCATCATTTGTATATTTCATCAAATGTCAGTGTTGAAATGAATGAATTGCAATATCATAGTCTGTGTCATATATTCAATATTTTGTTTCATTTTAATAATCTAATATATTGTTTTAAAACTCATAAAGTAATATACCCTGAAAGTATTAGTATTATACCCCAAAAACACAAACAATGCATAAACAATTGAAAGAGGATACTAAAAAAACTACAACCTCAAACCAAATAAAAAAGCAATATTTATGTTTTAAAACTTTGTGCTTCGCAGTGTCCGCTGATTTGATCAAAAATTGAGCAACTTGAAATGTGATGATTACTATACATAGAGAAAAAATATACTAAAAATTAAGATGAACTATAGAAAAATTCGACTAAATGTAAGTTATTAGACAAAAATTTCATATAAATGAATGAATTTTTCGGATTTGTCTCTGAATTTTTCATATATTTTATTCGACTTTTTCTATTAATTTACATGTGGTCGGATTTTTGTATGGTTCATCTAATTTCTAATACATTTTGTTTCTCCGTGTGGGAAATTTTTAAAAGAAACTGAACAATGTATAATATTTATCTAAATTGTATATGTTTTAATTCATATTACAAGCTGTAATGTAAGTTTTTTAAGCCCGATTACAATGTTATAGCTTGATATATTATATGGGCTGAATTGCAGTGAATAACCAAAATCAACTTGGTAGCTTACGAAATGACTCTCTGTGTTGCAGAATCTGCACTGCAGAATGTATTCTTAAATTCACGATCCTGTGTTTAGAAATTTTACACTAGAATATCTTGGAATTTAAGAACAACATTCTGCAATGCAGAAAGACATCCCGTAAGTAACTATGGTGACCATGGTTCATTCGTCTGTAATAAAGACAAATCAAAGATATCGATGATTTCAAAACAATTTTGCAATTACAACTGGAAATATGCTTTGACAAATGCAATTTACATAAACATTATATACTGTACATAATTCTAAACAAATCTCGAAGTAATGGTCGAAAAGAGCTTTAAAAAAACGAAAATCCTCTAAATAAGATTGAACAACGGGAGCCTGGGTTTCAATAGTCAGGCCGATCGAGCTGATTTTAACCTTCAATTGGTCAACGTGGGTCACTTGTGTCTGAAGAATAAAGATACTAAAGTCAGGTTTCTGTACTCAAGACAAGGATACTGAAAAAGGGTTGACCAATTGAGGGTTTTAAGTTAGCTCAACCGGTCAATTTTAACAGCACCCACATGTAGAGAATAAACGTGTTGTTCGAAATTATCGGTCGGACTATGTCACATTGTCCACATAAAAGACATCTTTAAATCCTCTTTAGCAGTCTTTTCATTAGTCATCAAATTTATTGTAAATAAGTAATTTTTTTATGCGAATGAGTCCCCCAGTTATTGCTCATCTCAAAGTCCCCCAGTTATTGCCCATCTCAAAACTCATATTGTCAACATATTTTTAAAACATATTTACTTGCAACTGAATTAAAGTAAATATACTTTAAAATTAAATAATTTTTAATTATAATTTTTTTTGTAGAAGATACATTAAACAAGATAACCTTTTCTTTGGTTGTATCGTAGTACGTTAAGATTATATCTGTACTTCATAATTCTATAATACAAATTTTTAATGATAATAGATTTAATAATAAGAGTAGTTATTATCAATTATTGATAAAAAATTGCTGTGGCGGCTTGAAAAAAATAGAGAAAGAGCACTGATAGATATCTTTCATTTTACATTGAACTTTTGAAATAATAAATTCATTTTTCCGAAATAATCTTTATCTATACACAGGAAGCAGAATCTACGTCCGATTATGCGACTGAAAGCAAAATTTACAACGAAGAAATACAACCAACTGATGAAACAAATAGTTATCAATTATTATCTTCAAGTTCTGATGACAACCATGTGACGATTAATGTAAATATCTCATATATTTATATAATACAGTGTGGACAAAAAAATTGAACACTTAATAGGAGTAATAAAATCGCAATGTTTAAAGTAATGTCATTTAATGAAATATTGGAGTAAAAACAATATTAACAAATTTCTTCTGGCGATAGAAGGCTGTATTTGAGGCAATCTAAGCAGAGTTACTTCAATTATACACCCTGATAGCCAAAAATATATAAAGTTTACACAATTTTTATGTAAATGATTTATATAAACGATTTACATAAAATTTACACCAAGGTATTTCCGCATTGTCCTTCATAATTTATGTAAATCGTTTACATAAATTATTTACAACAAATTTACCTAATTAACAGGAATTTCTTAAAGTATTCTTTTTATATGTAATCAAAAATTATGTAAATTTTATGTAAATCGTTTACATAAACTCTGGCTATCAGGGCATGGTATTACATCCTCGTAAACGGAGGCGCTTTTAATTTACAAAATTGGGAACTTTGACCGTGTATACGCAAAACTAATCCCAAATAAAGTATACTTTTTATCATTGCAACTGAAAATATTTTTGTTTTCTGTACATGATTCTAGATTTCTAAAGAAACATTCTCAAGAAAGGCCAAATTATCGTCTGCTGAAATTAATCCTACATTTTAGTCTTTTTACACAGATAATCACAATTTATTGTTACTTTTCGTGTTCAGTCAATAATAACTGTCAAACTAGTCAAACTAATAATAACTAGTCAAATAATAACACTTTAATAAGTCTAATAATAGCATTATATTCCCATATAATGCATATTAAAGTAAAGTCATTCTGCTTAGATTGTCTGCAATACGCAATCAATTTAGAAATCGGATTTACTCCAATATTTCATGAAATGTAACAATAGTTTGAACATTGCGATTTTTGGGCTCCAAATAAGTGACATGTTTTTGTGCGTATTGTAGATTAATATACAAAAACTTCACCAATCGATTGACAAAAATACTTTTTTAAAAATTATTTTCAATATGTAAATATTAATATGAAATTTCACTTATAAAGCACCTACATTAAAATAATTCTCTGATAACAAACACCTCGTTCAGAAACTGATCATCAACTCGTGTGATGACAACCATCGCATGTAATCACTTTGTTGTCCTCTCAGTTGTGCAATATACTATTCCTTGATCTGGACAGAATGAGAATTTAATAATATTCGATATTGTATTGGATTATTTTTGTATCATAATTTTACAATAATTCACACTATTAATACTAGAATATATTATTATCTATGAAAAGATACCACAAAAAGGGAAATTTATTCTCTTTTTGCAATAAAAGATTTACAACCACACTGAAACAACATTTTAGTGGGTGCTCACGATTGTTCTCTGAGTACACTTTCTGAGAGTAGCCCTGGAGAAATTCCAATTCATCAATTATAACTTTTTCAGTATACACAATTTGTGTACTCGGTGCACGATCGGGAGCCCCCAGTGACTGTCACCTCTCACCGATATTGTTTGAATATGTTTCACCAATGAGTATGGTAAAATCATACGGTATTACTAGAAATAAGTTGAATTAAACGGATTTCTTATAATTTATAGTTTTTTTCGAAATCGTATTATTTTTAGGTGTTATCTCAATAAGATCTTACAATTATTTCTTTCTAATAAAAGAGATATTAAAAATGTATCGTATACTTCATTTACTAAATTATCAAAATTTATAAAAATGTGGAGTTAACTAGTTTTTTCAAGCAACTGCAGATTGTTTAAAAACATTTTTCATCGCACTAGTTATGTAATATACTATTTTGTATTACCCTGATGAAAGAAGTTTTCTGAAAATATCTAAATATGAAAAACACTGAATAACTTTTACACGTTTTTTTACTTTCTCTGCGTAGTAAGATTGATACTGAACCTTGTGAAAATAACTTTCTCACAATCTAAGACAATCTCTGAAAAAAGTCTGAAAAATGAAAATATGAATGAAAAATCGTTTATTTTTTTAGAATTTTCAGAGAATTTAAGAGAAATATGTTCGTTTCCCGTGTTAAAATTTCCGAGCAATTTCGGATAAAAAAGTTTTACGGAATTACTCGGAAATTTGCAACCGGAATGTCCGTGATTGGCAACTCGTGTGA
Source organism: Calliscelio sp. ZL-2020 (assembly GCA_022817625.1). NCBI lineage: Eukaryota > Metazoa > Arthropoda > Insecta > Hymenoptera > Scelionidae > Calliscelio > Calliscelio sp. ZL-2020. The sequence goes on along the minus strand of JABFOZ010000035.1, from coordinate 9,229 downwards.
GGACAACACTCGTTTCACTTTACTGTACTCAGTTCTGAAATATACTGGAAATATACCAATATAAAATTTTTTTTATATTGGTACAATTTACTCGGACATTTCTGCATTAAAATACATCTGTTTAATTCGGAATATTAAATTGTTACGCATGCGCAGTAACTCTCAAATGGTTTTACACATACTCAATAAGTACCAGGGACCTGTATCGGAAAAAATTCAGATATTCAGGATAATCACATATAGAGCTAGAGCTATAGAACTATACTTCTTGTTTAATTCCAATAATTGTGTTACTTGAGTGGAATAAATTTATATGAAAGAAAAAAATGCACACAACAAAAGATCATTATGTAACATTTATTTATTTATTCATTAAATATTTAATATTCTATTATTTTAAATCTTGATATAAATAAATATAATTATTATATAATATTCAAAAAATGAGCATCATCTGATTATTATTTATATTTCCATTATTGTTCTACAAATGCAATTTTTTTACCAATATTTTATTGGAAAATTTATCCACATAAATTAGATTTATTTAGATTTTGACAATAATATTACAATCGTACCAGTATTTAATACCGGTATTCATAATTTTGGCATACAAATACCTGTGCTTGATGTCAAATACCGATAAAAATGGTAGCCAAAATTCTTTTCGGTTTTTGGGTCCCTGATATGTACCATAACCTGGAATCTACTGATCTACTGTGCATATATCGACGGTTGGGTGGAAGAAGCAGCTATAGCAGAAACCGTGCAAAGAAGCAGCTATCTCAGAATTTGTTCGAAAAAGCGGCTAATATCTCAGTACTGTAACAGTAAGAAGTTAGCCGTTTCTTCGCACAATTTTTGAGATAGCCGCTTCTTTGCACACTTTCTGAGCTAACCGCTCGAAATAGCTGCTTCTTCCATCGAATCGTCGATATAGACTGATCTATATATGCATTACCTACTGCACATGCGTAGGATGACCTGGGCCTACAGCACATATTGCAAGACCTACTGCGTATATTGCAATGCTGATATTTCCGAATAAATTCTACAAATAGAAAAATATTTCATTCGAAAAATAACTAAAAATCCGGACATTCTCATTGCAAATTTTCGAGTAATTCCAAAAAACTTTTTTTATCCGGAATTGCTCGGGAACTTTAACACGGACAGCACTATACATATTTCTGAAAATCTCTGATTTCTTTCATTTGTAAGTTTATCAAATAATTTTTCACTAGAGTATATGTAATTTTCTGCATGATACATAATTAATGTTTACAGATAAAGTGGAAAATAGTTTTAATAACGGAAATTGTAATTGATTGTTGATATAATGAGTTTATGACAAATTAATAAATAACTATGGAAAGAAAATTAATATACTTCGTAAATTTGTTTTTACAGCCAACTGATCACTTAGAACAGCAATCAGGAGAAGAAGAATCTTCCTTCTACGAAAACGTTGTAGGCCCTGAATTGTCTTCGGAAAATGAAGGCGAACGTTTATTTAACAGTGATATATTCGCTTCATTGCACACTTATTTAAATGAAAAGAATTGCTTTTTACCAATTGAAGTCCCCGTATCTGCAAGTAGAGCAGATGTTATAATTATGTTGTTGAAATTTGCTATAACTACTTATGCACCACATGCTCACGTAGAAATGTTGTTTCAGCTGATAAACAATATATTTGCAACAGCAGTTTTACCTGATTCAAAATTCCTAATAGACAAATTATTCAATCCGGATATGGGAACAAAACTTCACGCCAAGTGTCCGAATTGCAATTCTTATGCAGGGGAATTAAAATTTTTTCGAACGAAGATCACTGAAGATCGAACACTGAAATGTCGTGTCTGCAATCATCTCATTGAAGCAAAAAATCTAAATAATTCAGGTTTCTTTTTTACTTTCAATTTACAACGAGACATAAAAAATGTTATAGAGAAGAACATGATATATTACAATAACATTATGAATAGACATTTAAACAGTGACGGTTTTGTAAATGACATTTACAATGGCAAGTTATATAAAGATTTCATAGAAACACTAAAAGAAGATCGTAAAAACTATGCAACTGCGATTTTAAATTCTGACGGTTCTCCAATTTTTGAAAGCTCAACAATGTCGATTTGGCCAATTCAAATTATAATTAATGAAATTCCTATGGAGGAACGATTGCAGAATGTAATTTTGTGTGGTTTATGGTTTGGAAAGGGCAAACCAAACATGAATATTTTTATGGAACCATTTACAGCATATTTCGATGAATTATCTTCAAATGGAATCGAATGTAATATATTAAATCAAATTCGCCGTATTAAAATATATTGTGTTTGTTGTTGTGTCGACTCAATGGCTCGGCCATCAATGCAAGGACTGGTTCAATTCAACGGTAAATTTGGATGCAATTGGTGCTTACATCCTGGTGTATGGTCGAAAAAGCATCGATTTATGACTTACCCTGTACTGCCCTCAGAGATAAATGAAAGAAACAACGAAGATTCTTTATGTCATATCGAAACAATTGTTGATAAGAAATTAAATGGTGCAAAAGAAAATGAAACATGCTATGGTTTTAAATATAAGCCTACAATAATTAAATTGAAAGGCTTTAATATTGTTTGGGGTTTCGTAGTAGATTACATGCACAATATTGCGCTTGGAGTTAGTAGACAATTCTCAAAATACTGGTTTGACAATGCTAAAAAGCAGCATTCTGCGAAACCTACTTGTAAAAAAAAGGAATATGAAGTAACAGTTGAACAATTGGCTGATATTGACAAAATTATTATGAAATTAAGTTCTCATTCTCAGTTAGGTAGATTGACACGGTCCATTTATGATCGTAAACATTGGAAGGCGCTAGAATGGGAGAATTGGACGTTATATTTTAGTACAGTAATTTTAGCTACAATTTTACCTGAGAAGTACGTGAGTCATTGGTGTTTACTGGTTGAAGCGTTACATATTTTATTGCAAAATTATATTAGTCGCGAAGAACTTGATCGTAGTAGTGCGTTACTTCACGAATTTGTGTTCGATTGTAAGGAATTGTATGGGGAAAAATGTATGACTTTCAATGTCCACCAATTATTGCATTTGCCTTCATGCGTAGATAACTGGGGACCATTGTGGGCTCATAATGGATATCCCTTTGAGAATGGCAACGGCCAAATTTTGAAATTAATTCATTCTGCTAATGGAATAGCCCACCAAGTAAACAGATCTCTAGCAATGAAAAAGATTTTTTCACACATGGTTTCTATAGATGGGTATAAAAATTGTTCAGCTTTTGTCCCGCAGTATTTAGCAAAATTAGATATGCAAACAAAACACACAGTTAAAACTAACACATGTAGGTACATTGGAAAATCCTGTTTTCCGCAGAACACAACTCTTTTACAACACGGATTGTCACTTCATAGTACACAATCTTTCAAGAGAATTATTATCGACAAAAGTTTGCATGGGACTAGCGAAAAGAAAAATAAGCGGACAGACAACTCCTTCGCTAAATTAAGAAATCAATCTTATGTTCAATGCGTTGAATTTCTATATGATTCGGAAAATGAAAAAGAATTATCCATTGTCCGAAATGTACAAACAATCGATGCTTATAATAAAATTAAAAAAATTGTAAATATTAGTGACGAGCTTTTTGCGATTGAAACAAGTGATTTAGTTAATCCATGTATTTTTATTCGTATTGACGAAAATTGTTTCATCTGTTCCGTTCCGAATAAGTTTCATTGTAAATAAAACTGCACTGATTGAATAAATTTGCCATTATGATTATAAAATAATGCAGTTCAAAAATGCTTTATTAGTATTAAAACATATAGTGACAATTAATTTGCAATTTCAGTATACATAACAGATGTTCATTAATTATTTTTCTCGATGTAGCAAATATATATTATACGAAAATTTATAGAACACGAAGTCTGTATGTTACTTAAACATGTCTAACATTTTTTAATTTTGTACACAATGTATATTTGTATATATTTCAACGTCTCGTACAAAAAACTGGACAAATGTAAGCATACTGTAAAGAGTCTAAACAAAGACAGACTTAGGAAAATATCTTATTGCTTATCTTGTTTTGTAGCTGTAGCAATTTTTACATTTGAATTGTCCGCTTTTTCGTACGAAGAATCAATTTATATTTTGTATATCTGTGGTATTAAGGAAAAACCAGTACTAAATGTTTCTGTAAACTTAAAACATGAATATTCTCTGTTTCCGTGAACATTAAAATTCAATATTTCATATCTAAACTTTATGTTTATACCAGAATTTAGTATAATCAAATTGTTTTGAAATAATTACATTACAATTTTTTGAAAATGGAGTTAACTGGTTTTTCCTTATAGCTACAAATATAATGCGGAACTTTATTTGTGAAAATTATAATGTGCAATTGTACTAATAAAACGATGGAGCTTTTGTTATTAATCCTTGAATTTTCCAATTCAATAGTTTCTGCCTTAAGTTAAAATTTCCCAATTTTATTTAGAATAATAATAAGTATAATTTATTCTATTATTAATTGAAAAAAAGAGCAGATTACACTAGTACTTTGATAACTACGGACCCAGATTCATACAAAATTTGCATACAATTTATGCGAATCTACGACCTCTTTTCCAATTCATGCAAATATACCGAAAACTTGATGCAATGATACTGTAAATCTTTGCATCCTGGTTATTAAACTTTCTTTCATATTACACTTTTTTGTTTATACCTTGAGCAATAATTGTTTTCATTTAAAATTAATTATTAGATTTATGTCATTATTCTTAGCAAATGAGAACTTTTTAAAATGTACAGACTCATGATCAAAAACTGTATTGAATACAAAAAATTTATGGAATCTTATTTGTTTCACATCAATTTAAAAAGTTTAAAAAAGAAAATTTTTAATCTTTTTTTCAAAATTTTCATTTGTGCTTGCCAATTTTCAATTATTAAAGACGGTCTTTATGTTTACGTTACCAAATACTTTTTATTTTTTCTTCAGAAAAATATTTCTATAAAAATTACCAAACTATTCAGTAAATCATTGAAAACTATTCAGTAACGCATGGACAAATCTAAAAAAACAGAAAAAATTACAGAACTTTTCTGTAAAAAACTACATAATAAATATTAGTGAAAAGTCAAGTAATTTTTACTGTATTTCAGATTTGTCCATGCGTTACTGAACAGTTCGGTAATTTTTATAGTATTATTTTTTTCCGTGTAAATAATAAATATTTTTAACAGTTATTGATAAAATAATAAAAGTGCAATAACTTTGAATTTTTAAAACAAAAGTAAGTTGCAAGTGTTATCATTGAAACGGTTTCTGTACTTTACTTTTAAATCTTTTTGATTTGGTGTACTGAAAAATACCGACTAAGATTCAATTTAGTTTATAATGTTTTAACAAATTCCCGTTTATTGAGTAGTAAGATTATGGTTAAAACATATGTAATAAATTACGTAATAAAGCACGTAACATATTACCCTAAAAGGGACGCCAATTTCTTACATGATTTCTCACGTAATTTGTTACATATTTTGTTACGTAATTTAGTACGCATTTTTTTACGTAATTTAGTACGTATTTTTTTTTGATAGGGTCCGTAATTAGACACATAAAAATCCCGCACTTAACTTTTAGGCACATAATCTTTAGGCACATGAATTTTAGACACATAATCATTTAACTACATTAAAAAGTCACACAAAACATTTAGGCACAAAAAATTCAAACACTTAAATTTGAGGTACATCCGTAATTAGACACATAAAAATCCAGCACTTAACTTTTAGGCACATAATCTTTAGGCACATGAATTTTAGGCAAGCATAGTTTTAGGCACATATACTGTTGATACATTTTCACTAATGTTACCGTTACTATCCTAGTGGATAATGGACATATTATCCTAGTGGTAATAATGATAAAATCGTATAGTATACATATCTCTGTTTAATACAAAGGATAGTTAAGGACAGCTATATCATACTTTCCACTAGGATAATATTTCCGATTTTTCGTAACAGAGGGCAGCATGTTACGGGCCGGTAACGTTAATGAAAATGTATCAACAGTATATGTGCCTAAAACTATGCTTGCCTAAAATTCATGTGCCTAAAGATTATGTGCCTAAAAGTTAAGTGCTGGATTTTTATGTGTCTAATTACGGATGTGCCTCAAATTTAAGTGTTTGAATTTGTTGTGCCTAAATGTTTTGTGTGACTTTTTAATGTACTTAAATGATTATGTGTCTAAAATTCATGTGCCTAAAGACTATGTGCCTAAAAGTTAAGTGCTGGATTTTTATGTGTCTAATTACTGATGTACCTCAAATTTAAGTGTTTAAATTTTTTGTGCCTAATTGTTTTGTGTGACTTTTTAATGTACTTAATGATTATGTGTCTAAAATTCATGTGCCTAAAGATTATGTGCCTAAAAGTTAAGTGCTGGATTTTTGTGTGTCTAATTACGGATGTACCTCAAATTTAAGTGTTTGAATTTTTTGTGCCTAAATGTTTTGTGTGACTTTTTAATGTACTTAAATGATTATGTGTCTAAAATTTATGTGCCTAAAGACAGTGTGCCTAAAAGTTAAGTGCCGGATTTTTATGTGTATAATTAATGATGTATCTCAAATTTAAGTATCTGAATTTGTTGTGCCTGATTGTTTGGTGTCACTTTTTAATGTACTTAAATGATTATGTGTCTAAAATTCATGTGCCTAAAGACTATGTGCCTAAAAGTTAAGTGCTGTATTTTTATGTGTCTAATTACTGATGTACCTCAAATTTAAGTGTTTGAATTTTTTGTGCCTAATTATTTTGTACGACTTTTTAGTGTACATAAATAATAATGTAACTAATAGTTATGTGTCTAAAAGCAGTGTGCCTAAAAGTTAAGTGCCGGATTTTTATGTTTATAATTCATGATGTAAGTCAAATTCAAGAGTCTGAATTTTATGTGCCTACTTGTTTTGTATGACTTTTTAATGTATCTAAATAATGATGTTCTTAAAATTTATTTACTTAAAAGCAATGTCCCTGAAAATTAAGTGCTGAATTCTTATGTATCTAATTAATCGTGTGTCTCAAATGTACACGTCACTATGTTTTGTGCCTCATTATTTTGCGCGACTTTTTCGTGTATCTGAATGCGTATGCACTTCAATAAGTTGTCTCTAAACGCCATGTACTTAAAAATATCGTGCTCGAATTTTGAATGTCTGTATAAAAGTGTACTTTAAAATAAAGTGTCTATACTTAATATGATTAAATGTTGTGTGATTATTTTTCATGTATTTCTATAATCATGTACCCAAAATTTACGTGATAGAAAAACATGTGCTCAAAGTCTACGTGATCAATTGTTTTGTGCGCAAAACATTTGTTGCCTAAAATTTTTGTATCCAAGGCGATATGTGCCCCTTTTTCATATGTAGGATCGAACCTATGCCAAAATTTCGAGATCTATTTGCTAACTCGAATTATTCTTATTATGGGATTCGAATATTCTATCGAGTGACGTTACGGTTCAATACTGTTATAGATATATGATTTGTATTAATAATAATGCGCTTATGTTCGAATAGTGAAATTTATACGGATATCCATCATTTGAGAAGTAGTTTGTAAAGTGTGTGTTTTGAATGAAATCGAGAAGCGTGTGATTTGGATAAATAATTCATGTTTTTTTTTAGTAATACATTTAATTTTATAAACATAATACTTGATTTGATCTACCGTTAAACACAGAAAACAAAAAAAAATCATTACATTAATTGGCGCCCGAACAAAGACATTGTAAAAGTCGAAAAATCCGTGCAAATATTGAAAATTATTTATCATTTTTATGTGATCAATTGAGAATATTGGTGATTTATTCATATTATTTAAATTTTGGGGTATTTTTGCAGGTTATATATTTATTTATTAATATTTTAAAAGCATACATTTCTAATTTAAATTTGATAATATAGTATGGAATAATAAAATCGTATTTTCAAGAAGTTTGTATAGATTCCAATATTTTGATTGGAGGATTAGCGATTAAAAGATCAAACTTTGATTATGTGATAAAGATAGTATACAACTATGAGCATTATTTCGAGACTGTATTGAATTAAAATATTTCCAAATTTATTTTCTGATTTGAACGAAAATTTGAATTGAAAATTAATTTTTATTTCTTTTGATATTTAAATTTGAAGCGGAAGTTCTCTTTTTTTTTGGCATTTTGGTACATGTTGAGAACGTTTTGATAAAATGGCTACAGTGAGAACACCAACAAAAAGTACTGAACTTGACGAAGATAATCGAGAGCATTTAGTTGAGATACATTCACCGCCACCACCCATGAAAAGTATGCGAGGAAAAAAGAAAAAAAGTGCTGAAGACGAAGATAATATTATATTAAATGAATCGCGAGAACAAGAAGATCGAGAAACCATATTGCAATTGAAAGCCGAGCTTAAAAAGATTCGAACGGAGAATACGAAATATAAACGAGAAGTAGGAGTATTAAAAACTAACATGCAAAAATTAATAACGGAAGAAGTAGCAAAATTGAGCGCTAATAATGAACCTCAGATTGATAATGAACAACGAATAACCAGACACACTGCAAATGTGAGAAAAGTGCCCGTGCAGAATGAAGTCATCAGGACTTATGTGGAGCAAACATATAACCTTGACGAAATTACTAGCCTCGAAATCGATAATTCAGCTGATCATGAATTTGAAAAATCAGTAACACCCAATCTGCAGAAAAAGAATAATAATGGTAATGATCTGACCGATAACAATTACATGTTAACCAATTTTATACAGAGTTTGCAATCAATGAATTTAGACATTCAACCACCAAAATTCGATGGTAGTCGGGGGATAAATCCCAAAGAATTTTTGAGTAAAGCTTTTAATTATTTCAGGGCAAAAAATATTGATATGAATTCTCAATTATGTCTGATTGGTAATATGCTTCAAGGTATCGCGAAACTCTGGTATTATACATGTATATTTAAAGATTTTGATGATTTTAAAAATCAGTTTTTGACTGAATTTTATTCGATTCCAATCAGAATTCAATTTAAAAATGCATGGCTACGACAACGTTATGGCTCCCAAGATGACACCTTACAGAACTATTATTATAAACAAGCAAAAATGGCACAATATTTTGAACCTCGAC
>JABFOZ010000034.1:0-14537 GCA_022817625.1 Calliscelio sp. ZL-2020 | reverse complement strand
CATATCTCATGACAAAATGCACGATACATTGAATGACACTTTATGCAACATGTAACTCATGGCATAATGAGTGCAACGATACACGACATAATTCATGACATAATGAGTACCATGGAACATAGTACTCTTAATGCATTATGTCAATAGTTATGTGTTTTTCAATATGTCAGTCGTTCTATCACACATCATGATGACGACATAATGCATAACATAATGTACAGCATAATGCAGGACACAATCCCAGACACATACATGTTTCGGGCAAAAGATAAGTTAAGAAACTCGACATGGAAATGATATACAATATATACGTCGCATTAAGAAGGACCTAAATGTAAGAAGATTAAAAATGTCGTAACTTTCTTACTTTTTTGATGCAAAAATTATCAGAAAAGATAAATCTTTAAGGCAATATTAATGAAAATTAGCATTAAACCCCCATTAGTCCAACAAAATCTCCTACTTCGTAAACATTTTTATTTTTTGTCATATCAAAATATAAATAGATGATTTTGAGCGATGATAAAAGGTGTCGCCGTAGCACAGTGGTTAGAGCGCTCGACTGGTAATCTGAAACTTCTTGGTTCAGTTCTTAACAAAAAAAATTTTAATTTCCTACATCTAATCCGGATTTATCCAGAAATTTCCGTTGCAAATTTTCGATCATTTCCGAAGAACATTTTTCGTTCGGAATTACTCAGCAACTTTAGCACGGGCTGTCTTTATGGGAACTTTTTAAATTAAATAATTACGTTAATTAATAATTAAAATTATCATATTATCCACTGAAATTGCTAATTAAAGGCTATTTAAAGTAAAATATGAATGTACAGTTTCTTTTCGAAAAATCTACGGTGTTCGATTGTGTGCGAGGTTGCTTTAGAAATTTCATGTTCTTATTTTGGACCTGCTGTACGATTCTTCGGGTGTTTCATGGGAAGTATTTTCATAAATATTTTTAAAATAAGAATTGTTTTCCCACTGTCGGTAATGTAGGTTTTATATGTAATATTTATGTTGATTTTATCTACTTTTGTGAAAAATGAAATATTTTGAATGAAAAGTACCAGTATCAAATACACGTATTTTTTCAACGAATTAAAAGTTAGTGTGATCATCGTGGAATTATATGCGGGTATCTTATTACTTGTTATAGGGCTGTATGGGAATTTCATGTAGATTTTAAAGGCAATTTAAAATCTACAATTTTAAATTTTTAGAAAATCATTGAAAATCTCATTCATTGAGAAACTTTTAAATTCTTTGAAAATATTTTCGTGTCTTATTTTTTTGATTATATATGAAAATTTAAAAAATCGGAAAAAGTCTGAAAAAGTCGAAAGAGTCTAAAAAACCGCAAAATTGGGACATTTTCCGAGTTTTTTTCAGAGATTTTCAGACTCTTTTTCAGAGATTTTTAAAGATCTCTTTCCACAAGAGTATGTACAAGATATTGTTCATATTTTTAGGAAATGCTGCTAGATTATAAACCATGTTATAACGAATTTTTCTTAAAGTCTCTATATTTTTAATTAATTGGATGTATATTTCTGCTTAGAACGAAGAAACGAAAATAGCAAAAATATTATTATCACAAATTTATGTGTAATGTAATTTCATGTTATTTACTGTAATTTAAATGTATTAACCAAATTGTATTAAATGTATTAACCAAATTGTATTATTTAAATGTATTATCCAAATATTCATTATGTAACATATTATTTCACTTCACAATTTATTCGTTAGAAAAATATTTTCGAAAATAGCTCGAATAATTAAGAAAAATTCAAAATGTGTAAAGTTTGTCCATTGATTTTTCCGAAATAATTAGCAGCATTTGTAAATGTATATCAAAATAAATAATATATGGTTTGAACACTCCCAGAAATTATACATGTCATGGAAAATCTGGTAATTTATTTGCCGAAATCGGATTACATGTTATCGGAATAATTTTCACCCGATTAAAATCCACTTGTGCGTTGCGTCAGGAATTATTTTTCATCAGAACATTTTTATGAATAAGAATTTTAAATGTCAATGGATATAATTTTTTCCAATAATATCATAAGAGTAGGATTTATAAAAAAAGTTCTCTATATATATACTTTTTCACTGTCCTAGTATTACGTTGATTACCAAGATATATTTTTAATGCAGCCCATGAACGAACTCTTGAACATGCAATGTATAATTGGCCATGATTAAATACATTTCTTCTTAAATCTACTCCAATTCTATCGAATGTTTGACCTTGTGATTTATTAATTGTCATGGCAAATGCTAATTTAATTGGAAATTGACGTCTTTTAAATGTAAAAGGATAAACATTTTCACAATATAAAGTAATGCGATTAAAAAATGCAATGTCGATTTTCTTGTCACCAGTTAGTATTTTAGACTTTAATACATTGTTTCCGCATTCTAGTACAAGTAATCGAGTACCATTACACAAACCTTCATGTATGCTTAATTTTCGAATAAGCATTATTACACAATTAATTTTAAGGTGTAATTTATACGGTGGAAGTGATGGAGGTGACAAAGAATTTAAATATTCTGGTAATAAAGCTTCAATTATTTCCATTATTTTCCGACAACTCTGCACTATCTACAGTGGTATATATTCGTTCATTTGAAGAGTTTAAAAGTTCTACTACTCTATTATTTATTTCTTCGACGTCTGCATTTGTAGCCGACAGAATCGCACAATTTGCTAATCCTTCGTAATTATTTTGATTTATTAAATCTTTATACATATCTTGAACTATATCTGCTTCGGTCTCAGCTATACAAATTTGACGTAACTCGATATTGTCATCAGAAAAATTTAAAACACCATTGCCAAGATCAACTAAGAATTTACTGAATTCTACTTCTTCTGGAAGTGCTCTCATGTTTTCTATTAATGTGACAATTTTGAAATGTTTCCAAAGTGTGCTTTTTTTATACAAACATTTATTATTTCACAACGTGTACCATGAGGTTTAATAGGTAACAGTTGTCTAAAATCACCACCAAGAATTATTATTTTTCCCCCAAAGGGTTTAAAATTATTCATTATATCTTGTAATGTTTTATTTACACTTTCTAATGCATACCGAGGAGCCATAGGAGCTTCATCCCAAATAAAAACATTGATGTCTCTTAAATATTTAGCCTCTTTAGACTGCAATTTAATACTTGAAGATGAATCCGAAAATAGAGGAACTGGTAATTGAAATGTTTTATGAACAGTTCTACCCGTTGGCAGTAGAGTTGCTGCTATACCTGTGAAAGCCATCAAACTTACACGAATATTTTTATTTCTTAATAAATAATATAGCGTTGAATATACAAAAGTTTTACCAGTTCCTCCTGGGCCGTCTATATAAATACAATTATTATCATTATTTGAGTTATTAGTTGCATTCATAACTGTGTCTACAATTGCTTTCTGTTTTTCATTTAATTTATTATATTGTTGTAATCCAATATTAAATACTTGAGCATCAGATATTTCATCTACAGTATAAAGATTATCTTCTGATGGTAGCTGTATATTACAAAAATCAGATGAATATCCTTCTAATTTTAATATAGCATTTATATGCATATAAGCTTTTCTTATCCCAACATTTAAACCAAATTCGCGAATTAAATCCTGTGCCATTGCTACTTTGAATTCATCCCACAGTTGTTCAGGATGAACTGGCTGACAGTGAATTAAAATTCTAACAAATAATTTTCGCAATTGTCGAGGCATCATCCATACTTCTGCTTCATACATAGCTCGGTTCCATTCCTCATCATCTTCGATAAGACCTAAAGTTAAACAGGCTTCAGTAAATGTCTGGTATACAATACCATTAACTGTTCTCAAATCCATAAAACTTCTAGCTCCTTTGATACAGAGTAATAATAATCGCAAATGGAACAATTCTATTTCTGTAGGACTAACTGAATACATACATCCAATACAGTTAAAATGCGATTTTCTTTCTTTCCAAAAACTAATTGTTTTGCCGTCATCTTTTTCTTTGTGAAATGTATAGAAAGATGGAATATCATTATACAAATATTGTCGAGCTTCTTTATCACGTGCATTTAATGCAAAATATTCAATAAGCATTGTTACTTGATCTAAGGCATTTACTAATTCATTATCATTTGATTGTGAATGGATTACAATATTATGTTGATTTGGCAAATGCACTGGCAATCTTATTATAGAATGACTTTTTTTATGTAATGATTTACCTAATATACGCCAACAAGCTTCAATAGGACTCACGTATCGAGTTTCAATGTAATCTTTAATCTCATCATGTTCGACAATATTTTCATCATTATTCGGTATTTCTGATATAGTCACAGCTGCTGCATCGTTACCTTTATATACGTATTTATATAGATATTTTACTGATTTTATACTTGAAACTACTTCAACATTTATATGACAATTAAAATATAATAATAAAGTAGAACAGTAAGGTACAACATGCCTATTATCAACAATGTATCCTCCGGGACGTTCATAGGATTTTCCATTGTCTGTACGTTTGTATATAGGATAACCATCTACGTTCATTATTGTTTGTTCTTGAAACGACCGAGGATAATGTTTTGAACAATTTCCATTTTTTAAACACCAATCTCCACATGGTTCGTGTATCATATTTTTCATTACAATCTCATGTAACACATAATTTTCTTCTGGATCAGGAATTTCGGCTGATATATAACGATCAACAATTTCTGAAGTTGTTATTTTAGAATTTAATTTCAATGTAATCAATATATGAGCATGTGGAAGTCCTCTTTTTTGAAATTCGACTACGTGTACATGAGCTATTACTTCTCCAAAAAATTGTTCTTTTACAATCAAATCAATCAAACAATCTTTATACACAAAAAATTGCTCCAAAATGTAACACGAGAAAACTACAAAAATAGTATTTTATATTAACAAAATGTCTACAAATCACAACCAAAAACCTTATATCAACTAATCCAAAAATACAAATAATAAAAATTCAGATATGATGAGGAAATAGAAAATTTCGAAACGTCAACACAAGTTTTATTTATCATTGGCTTATATTACCAAACAATCTTTCTTGATATTAAAAACCCTAGTACAAAGATCTGGTCTATCAGAAGCAGTCTGGCCTGCTAATAGATTTTCTTCAATTTCTCGCCATTTTGGATTACATGTCATTGTGATAAATAAATCTGGTTTGCCAAATTTTCTCACTATAGCCATTGCATCTTGATAATTCTGCATCATATTTCTTGGTGAACCTATGAATGTTGATGGTAATACTATTATTTTTCCTATGCGATTACCTTGATTGTTAGAATGATTTAGATGATCCTTAAGTCCACAATATGAATCAACACGTAATTCATTTTGATGTTCTTTGCAGTAAGTTATTCGATCTTTTTCAATTTTAACGTAGTTATCAACAACCCATTGTTGAAACAATCTTCGACCTCTTAAAAATTGATTAAATTCAGGTCGAATTGCCATACGATATTTAACATAAGCTGCTCGAGATAGCCGTCTATTGTTTTCATATCTCATTAATTTTGAATCATAACCTTTGGTACCATATGGGTAAAATGAAGGATAAATTAAAGGTTCTACGGTTGGGTCCATGCTACTAATACATTTCAAATCTTTAGTTTTTCTATTTCGGATAGTTATATACGATTCAGGTATTTGACCATCAGCATTAGTAGTAAAAATTGCTGCAACTTCATTTGTTCTCTGTAAATTATATCGTCGTGGATCTAATCCTGGTCTCAGTGAAAACGACATTTGTAAATCGGGAATTTGTGAAGTATTATTTAATCTAGATAATCGCTCTTGATTTTTAATTTCTTCATACATCATTTGGTACGATTGTACAAAAATATTGTTTTGCCTAATCATTCCGTCAAGATTTTCTAAAATATCTACGTCTAATTGAGTATTACCATGTAATCGATGCTGAATGGCTTCATTAGGATCCACAATATAGAGTTGTCCAAAACTTGGTTTATCATTTTCTTCGGGGTATATTGCAGAATTAATTTGATAGTATATTTGACCTTGAATTTTGAAACAATATGGCCCTGGACGTCTAGATTGAAACTTGACTAAATTGGCATTAAATGATCCGAATGATAAAGAATTATTGTATGATCGAATATGTTGAAAAAACAAAGAAGATTTTGGGTGGCTACCATTAAATAACAGACATAATTCATCAATGAATGGTATAGGATCTAATTTCACAGCACCATGACTACAACAATCATTGAAAGAATTTCCTTTATTAAATACTTTCTCTGCACTAAAATGTTTTGCTCCACAATATATACACAATTCATTCATTAGTCCAATATAATGTTCATTAATATTTTCGAAATTTGAAACGTCAACATTATTTCGAGTATGATTAAAGATAGTTTGAATAGGATTTGTATTACTTAAATAAGTTATTACTTCTTTTTTATGTTTTCCTTTAAACAATTCTTCATCTTGAGTAGTTAATAATTTTTTATCCTTGCGATATTTGCGCTGATATAATGCTTGTTTTTTATGGCGATTCAATTGACTCAGATCTCTTTCTTCATCAGTTTGATTTTGTTTAGGTCTACCTCCTTTTTTAGTTAACGTTGAATGATTTGGTGTACAGTTACTTTTATGTTGTGAAATATAAATATTTAACTTTTCATCATTAATAATTAAATGATTTTCAATTTTCGGTGATTTTTCTATAATTAAATTATTACTGTAACTTGTAGATGGAATATTTTCTGAAACAAAATTATTTTGACTAATATTTCTGTCTTTATTCACTACAAACATTACTTGATCAGTGTTAACAGAATGTGTTGTATTTGATCCTAACGAATTATCCAACATGTTTAATTCTTTAGATATAATTGACGTGGATTCAGAAATTAATAATTTTTTATCCTTGCGATATTTGCGCTGATATATTGCTTGTTTTTTATGACGATTCAATTTACTCAAATCTCTTTCTTCATGAGTTTGATTTTTTTTGGGTCTACCTCTTTTTTTAGTCAACATTTTTTAGAATATGATCATTTAGGAATTCATTGGATTTTAATTTATTTTCCATTATTTCGTTTCGTATTTTATGCCTTTTATTCGTAAGACTTAAATAATGTTACTTTTAATAAATATTTTTATGGTATATAAAAATTGGTACTCTTGTATTATTTATTTGCTGCTTTTTATTTAATATATCCTTATATTTCTTATAACCTCTATATAGTATTTTGATTGCCTTTTTATTTGATACTTGTATACTCTTTATTTAGAACTGTTATTCCTTATTTAGTCCTCTTATCTCTTATACTCTTTATTCAGTAATCTTAACTCTTATACTCTTATACTTATTTTTTTTATTTTTTCTATTTAAATACTCTTATACTCTTTATTTAGTACTCTTTATTTAGATCTGAATTTTGTATCTAATTTTAGATACGAAAACTGTAGCACCTTAATCTGATCTGAAACAAAAAAAAGAACATTTAGTATTTATGATTTTGAAACTACTATGTTTTAAATAATATAATAAGGATTTTTAGATAAAAGTTACTCATGGAAAAATTGATATCCCACGAAACCACCAAAGTCACAGTGACTTAAATGTGATGTCACAATTTTGTCACAAATTTATGATATCACATTCAAGTCTCTGTAACTTTGGTGGTTGCCTGGGATATTTTAATAAATATCCCAGTCTAAATAAGTTAGTTAACTTATATGAAATAAACGAAATGTAATTTAAGGTGAAATGTCAATGACATTTGCTATCTCACTCGCACAATTTAGTGTTTTTTTACTTTTCTTTTTTAATAACTTAAATTTTAAAAAATAGGCTTTGGAGTGGTCTAAATTAAATATGGGAGATTGTTTTTGTGTAAGAAAAATGAATTTTGTATGCAAATTATGTTTAATATTTTGGAACAAAAATGTTGTAACTGAAATTAATTTTTGTTCTAAAAAATTGGACACAATTTTCATTAAAAATTTATTTTTCTTGCACAAGAATAATCTCCCATATTTAATTTAGTCCACTCCAAAGCCCATTTTTTAAAATTTTTAAAGTTATTAAAATTATTTTTTAAAGTTATTAAAAAAGAAAAGTAAAAAAACACTAAATTGTGCGAGTGAGATAGCAAATGTCATTGACATTTCACCTTAAATTATCCAGTTAAATTTTGTTTTTTCGTTTTTCATCCATTTCTCCGTACATTTAATTGCAGAGCATTTATGTATCAATTTTTTTCATTTATTTTCGTATATATACTTGTATATATAGCGTATAAATAGATTTTAATTTATATATACGGTATATATGTGGTATACTATACATACGGTATATATATGGTACACGGAGAAAAAAAATACCATTGAACCAACATTTTCCACTTTTGAATTAACATTGCAGGTAAAATATTCAAAAAAAATTGATGCAATGTTGATTCTACTATGGTCCCACTGTTGTATCTATTATGGTGTTTAATATCAAAGTACAATGACACTTTGAATCACATTTTAATGAGTGTTAATAAATAATATTACATTAAAAAATAATTCGAAATTATACAAAATATTGTACATAATAAATTTCAGCTTTTTGCTTATATTTTATGATAAAATTATTGGATATCAAAATTACGTGATATGTAGAAGAATTTTGAGGTTAGAAGTTTGACATGTGTAAAAAGATAATTACATTTGCATGGTTATCTGCCACGAAATAATAAAAAACTGTATAAAAATGATATAAAATAATCCAATTTCATTAAAACATTTTAGAAATAGGAAAAACATAAGAAATGCGAAAAATATCAGCAGATCTGCTATGATTAAACATATTCATTCAACATTTGTCATTCTATTATGGTTCGAATGGTGTTTCAATATTACAAAATATTGAAGTAACATTTTTCTTTATTAGTTTTAACAATAATATGATCTTAATTTAATGGTATTTTTTCTCCCCGTGTATATATATATTATATATACTCTATATATAACATTTTTACTTGGGTACTTACATAACTGAGGGATCCTTCTTCTCACGGTTCACGTAATATATCTTTTTATATTTTTTGACACTTATTATATACGCACTTTAAAAACACTTTGTTTTATAATTTGTATAAATACAAACATCCGTATCGTTTGCTTGTTGTAACGATACGGGAAGAGTTACTTTCAATTTCACGATTTTTATAAAGAAAAATTAGAAAGTGACACATATCAAAAGAACGGAGGAAACCACTTATTCGCAGCCAATAAGGATTTTCTGTAAATGCAAGTCCAGAATACGGGAAGCAAAATAATGAAAAAGTGGGAAAGTGCTTCTATTTTCCAGCCAATCCTGAATTTTTGCAAACGCAAACTCCAACCAATCCTGAATTTCTGCAAACGCAAAATCCAACCAAATACAAGTCCAGAATAAGGGAAGCAAAATAATGAAAAAGTGGGAAAGTGCTTCTATTTTCCAGCCAATCCTGAATTTTTGCAAACGCAAACTCCAACCAATCCTGAATTTCTGCAAACGCAAAATCCAACCAATCCTGATTTTTCTCAAACTCTGATTCTGTCCATGCTTTTTTTTATAAGGGATTGCCTTTTTTCGGCGGAGTTTACCATCTCCCAAAGAGAGTATAAAACAAATGTGTTAAAAAAGTTAGTATTCGAAGACGTCAATGATGAAAAACATGTCGAAACATTTTTGCGAAATTGGTCGTTACTCGATTGCATGAAAACTTTACGACTTGCTTGGGATTCAATGAACATTAATGTAATCAAAAATGCCTGGAATAACTTGTACAACCCGAATATTACGGAAAGTATAAATGAAGAATACGAAGATAATACACTGTATTTTGCAAACAGAATGTCGTCTGATATAGTCTTCAGTGCACAAGATATTGATGATTGGCTACAGGGAGACAGTTGGTATCCTACATTTTATGAAAAAACGGATGACGAAATAGTACAATTAGGATCTAAGGAAAAGGTAACTCCCGAAGCTTTAGAAGAGAATGATGAAGATGAATCATCTATGCGTACTAGTCCAACTGTAGTTCAAGCTATGCTTGCCTTTGGAGTCGTACATTCGTTTATTGAGAATAAAGAAACTATTCAACTTGAGGTGCATGTTGCTTTAAAGCGAATCGAATCATTACTTCTACATGACATTTTTAATGATATTTAATTCTAATGTGATTGTAATACAGCGTTAAATTTACTTCAAATTTATTTAAAAAGTGTAATCTGAAATAATTTCTAGAATTATATGTTTATTTATAATAATATTTTGTGAAGCGTCATAAATGTAATGAGACTGATGCTACAATTAAATTGTAAGAAAAATAGTCAATTGACACAAATGTGATAAAAACGTGATAGAAACAAATGTAGAAGACTATAAATACATATTATTTTATCATGTTGCTAAATTTATTATAATGCAGAATAAATAATTTATTTTGAAAATTTCATGTATTTTGTCTATTAATTTGAGTAAACTTTCATTTGTATTAGTAGATTTTATTTAATATTATTTAAATAAAAATTATTAATTGTCAAATTGCATATTCATTTTACTAATTAATTCTCAATACGGTATCCTAAATATCGTATAAAGATTAAAAAATTTATATTTCAAATTTATTATAATATATATGCTATTTTATTTTATGCTAAATTTAAAATGTTCACTTTTTACTATCTATCAATTAAATATTTATTTTACAAAAACATTAATCTAAATAAGCTCCTCATTTATAATAGTTGATCAATATATTTTTTATGATATATAGGGGAGAGATGGGTAACGTGGGCCGCTTGCTATGTTGGGCCCCCCTTATTTTAAGAAAATTGCATGTTTTATTGATAAAAACGTTTATGGTATCGATAGAAAATGCAAAAATAATTCTATATGTGATAAATTTATATAAAAAATAATTTAAATAAACAATTTATAGCACATAGTCAATTGACGCTGCCGCCGTTATAAGTTGTCCACGACTTTACTTCGAAAATTATATACTTTAGACGAATTACCTAATAAAAGTAATAGATCTGTTGGATTTTTTAAGGTGTTGTCAACATTAAAAAATAATTTGTTGCTAATAATTAAATCACATTTAATTAAAAATTCGAATTATATAAAAAAATGTTCCGGTTGGTATATTGGGCCACCTGAGATTTTGAACTGGCTGGTAACTTGGGCCGTCTCAACACAGTCATCTCATCGCAAAGTCGGGGCGCCATTCGCGTTGACGCTGCCCAGTTAAAGAAGATTTGCTGACGATTCGTTAGCGATTCACTGTCGATTCGTCAACGATACGATATCGATTCCGAAATTGGCATCTTTAACGAGTCATCAACGAATCACCAGCGAATCATTAACGAATCGGTGAAGAATCTACTGTATAAGAAAGTATTTCAGTATTGACCGAATCGTTAACGAATCGCTGACGAATCGGCTGACAATTTTCACCTATAAATTAATATTTTTCTTTTAAAACTATTCGTCAACGATTCGTTAATGATTCGCTGGCCATTCGTTGACGACTCGTCAAAGATGCCAATTTCGAAATCGATATCGAATCGTTGACGAATCGTTAACGAATCGTCAGCGAATCGTTAACGAATCGTTAGCGAATCACCCTTTTTAACTGGGTAAAAAGTTTAGTATATTTCTTAACAAGTAATAGAAAAGTTGGAAACGAGTGTCAGGTTGGCCTAACGAGTTGCAGGCGAGTTTTACAACCTGACACGAGTTGACGATTTGTTGACGACTCGTCAAAGATGCTAATTTTCAGAATCGATATTGAATCGTTGACGAATCGTTAATGAATCGTCAGCGATTCGCCCTTTTTTAACTGAGCGTGGAATATTTATTTTACACAGATACATACAGGAATAGTTTATAAAACTTTAAAAAACATGTAAAAATGTAATAATTAAATAAAATTGTAAGAAGTAAAATATAAAGACGTAATAAATAACAAAAAGTATTAGTTTAAATACAATATATTAGATAACTTTTTCTCATGCAAACGTTTTATTATAATTTAAGCATTTTTGTATTACAAACAATTTTAATTGCACGTGATATTTAATAATTGTTAGGAAGGTATTTTATTTATACCTATTAAATTAAGACAGTTACTCGTGCTTAAATGTAAGTTTATTTAAATTCTTTAAAAATATTTGTATCTCTTTACATTATTTCAGTGAAATATACAGTAGAGACAACAAAGAGTCCCCTATATCTGTCATGCTTACCCCATGTATTGTTTATGTCTGTTTATTTTTGGAGTGATATTGCAAGAGCCGATTCCTCGTTTAGTCCGCCTTGCTGGACACATATGTTCCCTAAAAGGTACCTGTAATAAGATGGATAGTAACAATGATAACTCACAATTTGCTCTTAATAATTGTGAAACAATTTATTAGGCACAAAGGAGAAAAAGCCGAACTGGCAAAAAACCTCTGAAGTTTTTTCAAGTTGCCTACAGAAATTGACAACTTGAGCGAATGATCGAGACGAGTTGCAATTCTGACCAGAACTAAGTAGTTCTTAGTAAGTACTAACTTAAGGCAGCACTATCAGTACAATTCAAGAAAAAAGTTATTTATTTTCTACAGCTGCTTCAATAGCAGAGAACAGTAGTGGTATTGTGATACAGGACAAAGATTTCTGTCGGACTATTATCAAATATCATTGGTTTAGAATCATGATGCAAGACGTTTGAAAAGTTTGACAACGCTGTAGTCTGTAGTTGGTCTTCTCAGCTTTCTCTCAACGACACTTCATTCATCAGTTTGTTATAGAGTCATTAACAAACATCATCAGCAATTTTTCAATATTGTTAATTGTTACTTTCATACTTTTAATGGAAAGCGTTTTTTAGTTTGCTTGTATAACGATCATTTGTTAGTATTCTAAGAATTTTATTACATTGTAATTTCATTACATGTTTCATATATTTAGCATTGTTATGAATTATTATCATATAAGAGAATTATATTAACCGAAAAAATTATTGTTATTTAAAAAAGACTATATGGATTCTTTTATTGGAGAATATATTTCAGATTGCTTTAATAACGATAAATAATTAGTTAATGTTCTAAGCGAATTTTATTATTATTATATTCTAATATTTCATGCAATATTTACTTCGAAAAGTGACTCGACAATTCCGTTGTATAATAGAATTTTATTCCAAATATTTCATTCCAAAAAATGTTAATTAAAAAGAAATTTTTGTATTTCAGTTTACTTGTATAAAGACATTTCGTTAATATTCTAAGCTTTTACAAATTGTTTCACAAAATTCATTATATTCTAATATGACGTGCACAATTTACATAAAATAAACAAAAGCTCTAACCTTTTAAACACGAAAAAACGGTTTTTTCGTCTTTAAATTAAAAAAATAATATTATCTAAATTGAAGGGCCACGGACAATAACCGAATATGCGCTCGGCCCAGTTCAATGTGCCCCTAAATGCAGGCAACCGCCGCTTTGTTCGTTACGTCCTATTTCGAATTAAAATTTATTGATAATTATTAGTTTTACATAAAACTGTAAACGAGAAAGTTGTTCATTATGATCTTGGGAATAACCTTGCAAAGTTTAGGTCAATTTTGTATTGTAGAAATCAAAATATTTACATTTATTCAACCGCGCGACAAACAATTATTAAAACTTAATGTTTCGTTTGCTTATAACACATGCTTAAATTATAAAATTCTGTTTAAATATTTATAAAAATGCATTATATGAAAAAATGAACTGTTTTTTATTGTTTACACATTTGTGTTTTGTTTTTTCTACTGACTTTAACAAAATATTATATTATGGTTTATTGCATTTGTGGACACATTCGATTAATAAATTTGTTGTCAACTAAATGTTAAATTATGCGCAATTGAAATTTGTTTTTATTTTATATTTTGTTTAAACGTAAAATTGAATGATATTTAAATCAAATTGTCCAAATTATAATTTAAAATTTTTAAGAATTTTCTAGTAATGTATTATATAAGACAATAGTACCGCTCCATTGCAATAGAAGTCAATTTAGATTAATTATAGATCAAAAAGATATATAATTAAAAAGTATGGAAGCTTCAAAATATTCATATATTTATTACAACATTATACATGGAGCAAATAATTTAATAACAAAACAAAAATAAACTATCATACTGTTAGATTATAATTATACATGAAGACTCACTCTTGGATTCGTACATAAGCCTGACTATACTTTAAAAATTACAGGTTCACTGTGCATTTAATAAATATTTTATCAAGACAATCAATCTTATTCGTTTACAAATTTTTTAATTGAATGACGCATAACAATAATTTCTTCTCTTTCTGAATTTTAAATAGAGATTTTCTTACTCGTACATTTTTACTTAGCTTTTTCTCATACTGCATTTTAAATTGTCTTCTTTTGTCTTTTTGCTTTTGCAGATTTGTCTTT